>CATKHJ010128061.1:0-11255 GCA_949750685.1 Vernicia montana | reverse complement strand
TTATAAATGATATTGATGGGAATGGATTGGCATAGTTGGTTGGTTCTGATCTTGGGAGATTGCTTGATATGGATATAGATAATTGATTGATCGATGAGGTTCCTACGGGTTTTCGGTGGCCTTAAGCCTACCCATGCCCTAAAATCGTCGCGGCTCGGAAGACGGGTCGTGACAATTTTCTACTGGCTAATTTTGATCCTTAGTTGATTACGTGATATTGAATGTATTGTTACCCCTATATGACCATTATTAGATTTTAGCATGATTACTAGGAATCAATATTATATATTGATTAATATCATTCACTGAATTGAGACACTCACTCTTGTCTCATTATTTTTCAGGTTACAGTTTTAGTCTCGAGGAGATTTTTTTGTACTAGAGCCATGCTTTTTGTTTTCATAGTGGCTAATTATCCTCTTTTCTGTATAATTTTTACCTTATATATTATTATCACCTTATGTACCGTAAACTATAATTTAGATTTCCGCAATTATAGTAGTTGTCTATTTATATGTTATCTATGGATGGAAAGAGGATAGCTGAGCTTCCTCTGTATGATTTCATTATTCACTGTCAAGCAGGAGCCCTTATGGTTTTTCAGATTGTATATGATATTAAGATGCTGAGATATGTGTAGATGGATGTGATATAGTATTCTGTATTTAGGATCTGTTTGACAAGTGGATCATAAGCCTTTATTTATTGAAATTACAGTTGTCATCTTACAGTTTTATCTTTTAGTAGATAGTCATGCTTACTACTAGTTCTAGAAGTTTTATGCTTTCTCGTGCCCTAGTGCCGATCACATGCCCCCAGAATTAGGTTGTGACATTAATATTCAAGAATTAAAATTATCAAGAGATAACATTTAAATTTAATAAAAAATTAATAATAATAGTTGACATATGTAAAGATATTGTAATAAAACATATAATAAATAAAAGAGTAAAATATTATTTAGTCCCTCAGGTTTGACCTAATTAACGAATTAGTCTCTCTATAAATTAACTATGTAGTCCTTGAGGTTTCAGTCCATCAAAGCAAATAGTCATTCCATCCACTTTTTTCCATTTTTATTGTTAAATGCATGTGAAATGACTAGAGTACCCTCACATATATTTTTAATGAATAAACACAAATTTTATTAGGTTAGTTTTCATAAAGATTTTCCTCTCTCTTTTTCTTTCATCCACTAACCATTTTCTTTGTTTCTTCTTATAAATTCTCATTGGAGTTTTTATAGAAATCTTAATTCTCACCTATTCATTCGAAATTTGTTGGGGAAAACAAGTGGTTGAGTGTTGATGTAGCTACTGCTCATGAATTGACGAAAGAGGCAAGTACGATATACATTTTCAATACTTAAAATTATTTTTATTTTTGGGTATGATTTGAAGTTTTTGAACTTAAATACTTACTCAAACTCTGGGTATAATTTAGTTACAGATGAGTGGTTACATTTGTTATTAGAAATCTAGGTTTTTATTTGGGTATTTTTTTTTTCAGAAAAAAGGGATTATGAAATTTAAATTGATTGGTGTTTAATTTGTTTGATATTTGTAATGTTTTAGACTTTTAGTCATTTGATAAAGTTATCATTATCATTTGTTAACATTATTGAAATAATGTCAAGGTTTATCATTGTTATAGTGTTTAAGTTTACAATGACAACATTATAGTCTTTTGGGTTTGTGTGAGATTTATGTGTTGTGATGTGATGTTATGGTTTTGTCTTATAAATAAAAATATAAAAATTTGTTTTATTTTTGTTATTTGATCAAAATGAATATTAATTGATTGGTAGTACCTTTGAGATTGTTTGCATTTAAGAGGTTTGAGGAAATGTCTGTGTGAGATAATGTGGTAATGTGTGTGTGAGAGACCCGTTGTAATACAATAATGTGGTAATTTTGAGATAGTTTGCATGCAATAAACCAATGAAAATATTTGTGTGGAGAATATATGGTAATGGGGTAATATGTGTGTGCGAAACTTATGGTAATGATATAACCTGGTAACTTTGATATTGTTTGCATGCAATCTGTTAGTGGAAATATTTGTGTAAAGAATATGTGGTACTGTGGTAATGTGTATGTGATAAAAATTTTTAGTAGTCATTTATAGCACAGAGAAATATTCCTAACTCAAGTACATGCGATTAATTGTTTCTACAGTTTGTATTATGTCTTTGTGTATTTTGTTAAAAGGCCTATTAAAAAGGATTTATTTCCTGCTATTTAGAGTCTTAGCTTGTAAATTAAGTGGCACAAATTCTTAGATATGTTAATATTTCGGGTGTTATATCCAAACATCTAGACCCAAATGCAACCTGTCATATGCCCATCAAAATGTTGAGCTGTGTGTGAGGCCTCGCCCGAGCACCGGTTCGATTCGCTAAGGGAATCGAAATGTTTTTCGGGAGAAATTCCACTATTGGAACTCGCTATGAGAATGAAAAAATTGTGTTTTGCAATTTGTCATTTGTAAAGGGAGTCGCCACTTCAATTTTATTTGTTTTAATTGGGAAAATTAAAGGAAAACCCAAATTGAATTGACTCTAATTTATTTAACTTATCTCATTGGAAAAGCACTAGTCCGCGAGTAACCAAAGAGGGTTCGGGGATCAGGTTTTGGTAATTAACAGTTTAACGAAAAAGTCAATTTCTTTAGTTTGGCTAAGGTGTAAAATAACTTTTATATAAAAGAAGGTGATTTTCGTGTATGTATGAACATGAATACAAATGATGAATGAAACAGTTATAAATGATACAAAAATTATATGAATGACAGTTATAGAAAAATAAACAGAAATAAATCCTACTTAAATCAAAAGCAAATAAGATAGAGAGGATCTTTTCCCTAAACCTTATGGGTACTAGGAAAAACACATATTCCACAACTAATTTAATCGAAAAATAAAGAACATATAAAGAAATAAAAGAAAGACAAATAAAATATGAAAGCAATTAATAAAAGAAAGATAAAATAGAAAGGGGAAAATATTATTAAAAATATTTTGGAGTTGATGTCTTAAAGGTTGGCATACTTGCGTATCCCGTTGAACAGGAATCAAACCCCATGCAGTTCTTCCTTATTGCGAATGAGGGGTTTTAACAAAAGTGGTTGATTTGGTTTATTAATTTAATTCAGATTTCAAATTAAAAAATTTTAAATTTTTTCAGTTTTAGACTTAAATAAAGGCGTAGGAGGATGAATTCTAGATCTGAATTTAGAATTTAAAAATGAAAGAGAAGAAATGAATTTTACCTTTGTTTTTCTTAGCTTTCTCACAAATGGGGCAAGCTTAACTCTGGATCTGAGCTCCACTTTGGATTAAGAACTCCAAAATTGGACTTTAAACAGAAAAGTTAGCTAAACAAAACAAATAATAACAAATTAAAATCAAGTATTTTTGGCAATCTCCCCCTCTCCCTCCTTAACTATTAGAAGTGGAGGAGTATTTATTGAGGAAGGAAGGCTCGAAAGTGGTCAGCGGCACGCAGCACTCCTTGGCAGCATGCATGTGGTGCCGCGTGCCCTGGCGATACGCTTATGGCGCCACCCGAACCGGTTCAGGTATGGTTCAGTTTTCTGTCCGGATCGACCTGATTTTGCACTGTTTTGGTCCATTTTTAGTCCGATTTGAGCTCGATTTGATTCTATGGGTTCGTAATTGATAACCAATTGTCTGGAAGTGCAATTTTGAGGGTTCATAGCTACTCCCTCATCAAAATTATCTTGTTTGTAAGGCGATTTTGATGATAGTGAACCTGGGGAATAGGGATGGAGTAAGGAATCAAAGGGATGTTCAAATGTTTCTAAACATTTATGGGTGGAAGTTGACTTGATGAGTGAGAGCAGGAAAAGGGACCGGAGGGATGTTTAGGTTAGTGGCTAGATATTTCTGGATGGATTGACATGACTTTGGATAAAAGGCGGGGAAAGGAACCAGAGGGATGTCTAGGTCAGTGGCTAGATATTTATGGGTGGATTGGTTGATAAAAGGAACTTGCCCCTAGAGATTTAGATTAGAATGGAAGTGATATTCCCGATTTCTTTGGAAAAATCTAGAATGAAAGTGATATTCCCGGTCTGCTTGGGTAAAAGATCCTAAGGCTATCCTAGGATGGTCTGATTTTGAAAGGAAAACCTAATTCATATTTAAGGTATGGATCCTAAGGCTATCCTAGGATGGTCTGATTTTAAAGTTCGTTCTTTTTGGATTCAGGAGTTCGGATTGATGATTCGTCTTATTTCAAGAGCTCTAATTAATGATTTGTTTAGTGTGAAATGCATCTGACTATGCAAAAAATTATGAATTGGATACCTTGAACCCGTGAAGGGTCAATTTGGTATAAGAGTGCTGATCTTTGTAGAGGAGAGTGCCCCCATTTTGGAAGGATGAGTTCTGCCCTAGGAGGTCAAGGCTAGGTCAGGTATGTTCTAGGAGGTTATTGCTTGGAAGGCTCAGTTAGGTGTGGCCTAAAAAGGTTATTTTGGAAGGCTGAGTCAGGTTTTGCCTTAGAAGAGGTTATTGCTTGGAAGGCTCAGTTAGGTATGGCTTGGAAGGTTATCTTGAAAGACTGGGTCAGGTTTTTCCTTGGAGAAAGTTATTTTGGAAGGCTCGGTCAGGTATGGCCTGGAAGGTGATCGTTTGGAAGGCTCAGTCAGGTGTGGCCTGGAAGGTTATCTTGAAAGGCTAGGTCAGATTTTGCCTTGAAAGAGGTTATTGCTTGGAAGGCTCAGTCAGGTGTGGCCTGGAAAGGTTAAGATTGTGGGTTGGCTTTGTGTGACCTATATGTTAAGAATTTGCCCCTGGACATGGCTTTTGGAGGTGATTTGACCAATTGGTTTTGCCCTTTTGATGAGGATTAAGTTAAGGATGGTTTGTAAGTTTGATTTTGCTTGTCTAAAGAACTTAGACTTTTAGGAATGATATGATTTTTCCAAGGAGACTTGGATCTGGAGGGATGATATGATTTGCTAAGGAGCTATGAGATGGGCTTTGATTGGCTCGAGTCCTTTTTAATCAGCTTGAGGAAGATAGGCCTTGGGAGCCATAACTCGACTTTGGTTTTGCCAAGAAGACTGGGCCTCAAGGGTCATGAGTCTTGAGAGACTTTGGATTTTTGGTGGGCTTAGCCTTTTTTAATTAGCTTGAAGAGGATAGGACTTGGGAGTCATAGCTCGACTTTGATTTTGTTAAGGAGACTGGGCTTCAAGGATCATGAGTCTTGAGAGACTTTGGATTTTTGGTGGGCTTGGCCCATTTTAATCAGCTTGAGGAGGATAGGACTTGGGAACCATAGTTCAACTTTGGTTTTGCCAAGGAGACTGGGTTTCAAGGATCATTAGTCTTGAGAGACTTTGGATTTTTGGTGGGCTTGGCCTTTTTTAATCAGCTTAAGGAGGATAGGACTTAGGAGCTATAGCTCGACTTTGGTTTTGCCAATGAGACTTGGCTTCAAGGATCATGAGTCTTGAGAGACTTTGGATTTTTGGTGGGCTTGGCCCTTTTTAATCAGTTTGAGGAGGATAAGACTTGGGAGCCATAGCTCGACTTTGGTTTTGCCAAGGAGACTGGGCTTCAAGGATCATGAGTCTTGAGAGACTTTGGATTTTTGGTGGGCTTGGCCCTTGGAAGATAAGATTTTACCAAGGAGATTTGGGTTTGGAAGGATGGTAGGTTGGATATTTTGAAAAGTGTTGGGGAGATTGTATGATTTTGCTATCGTAGCATATATGAAGAAGATAAGCACAACTATCTTATTGTCTGAGATTGAAGTGACTCTTAGAGTGACAGGATTCTTTGGGAGACACTGGATTGATTTGGATGACGACTCAGAAGACGTGCTCTTTGGATGGATAGTAGGAGCTATTTATCTTTTTGAGCTAAAAGACTTGACAGACGACTTGAAAGATATACCCTTAATGAATGATAAGGGCTACTTAGTTGCTTGAGCTAAGAAACGTGATGGATGACAAGAAGGATATGCCCCTACTAAATGATAAGGGCAATGTGATGGATGACTAAAAGAAGATATAGAGGACATGCTTATGATGGATTAATAGAAGACGATTCGAAAGGTGTGCCCTTAATGAGGGATCAGCCGAAGGATGATGACTTAGGAAGATAAGCCCTTAATGTGGGGTAAGGGCATAAGGGACAGAATGATTTGACCAGCATGACTTTTTTTTTTAGCTTTAACTTTTGCTCGAACTTCCCTTTTAAGTTTTCAACTTGACGAGCTTGCTCTAATTTCTGCCTAAACTGCCCTTTCGAGTTTTCAACTTAGCGAGCTAATCAATGAATTTTGGCATTTAAAGATTATTCCACCATGATTTGGGCTGCTGTTTTCCTTCATCTTGGGGCTCTAACCTCTATCTAGACTATTCCATTGAGTTCTTAGTTTAGAGAGAAACTTTATGGGGATATCAGGTCCATTTTGAAATTGCCCCTTGTTGAGGTGTTATATTTGATTACCCAAAAGTGCAATGGCTAACTTTATTGGATTACCTTTAGCTTTGACTGCTCCAACTGAATAGATTACCACTTGGTGCTCTTTATTGACTATCCTTTGGTTGGGAGCTGGTGAAACGACTGCTGATGCTGGCACAAGAATATCTCAAGTTTCAATTTTTCCAAATCATGGTGGATTTCATAGTGAAATGCAAATGCTTGCCAAAATTCATTGATTTATTATTATTATTATTATTATTATTATAATAATAATAATTTTCTTCTTTTGTTTTTGAGGAGCAACTATTTTAGACTTAAACAAGAAATATGAGAATAGAGAAGTGCACAAATAACATAAATGTTTTATTGCAAAAAGAGAAGATGGTACAAAGATAGAAGAATACACAAATGACAGACTCATACTCGAACTTGGATTTTGAACATAGACACAGACTCGAATTTTGGTTTTGGACTTGGACTCAATCTTAGACAGGTCAAATTAGCTGAGCTTGAGCTTCTCTGTAACATACTACTTAGGTTGAGGTGAGGTGAGGTAAGGTGAGGTCTGTTTTCCACTTCAGTAAAGATGCATGGATTACAGTGAAGGATTCGGCTTGAAAGGGAAGGTGGAATTGAGGCATGTCTGTCTTAGCCTCAAAAGGTCATGAGGTTCAGATTTTTCATCACTATTCAGATCGGTGGTGGAGAATTCAGGTTGAAATGATTCGCTTCTGATGCAATCCTCAACCTTTGATGCAGTTGCAACTAAAGCTTTGAAGGTGGGCAGGTATTAGGTTAGCAGATGGGCTTGGTAGGCTGGAAGTAGGTTCTTGACAAGGATGTCCACCTATTCTTGTTCGGTTGGTCTGTTTACTATTTGAGCAACTTTATCCCTCCACCTTGTAAGGAACATGGAGAATGACTCATTTGAAAGCTTTTTGGTGGTTTCCAAGTCACGCCTAGTGACATCCACTCCACTGTTGTAATGATATTGCTTGACAAAAGCATGATAGATATCATCCCATATCCTTTTCTGGTTCTTGTCTAGTGAAAGAAACTATCTCATGACAGCACCGGTTAATGATTGTTGGAACAGTTATGCAAAGAGATCATTATTAAGTCCCAAAGGCTGCATTGCCCCCACATATATCATCAAATGAGTCTTAGGGCAAGTAGTTCAATTAAATTTCTCAAGTTCAGGCATTTGGAATTTAGGTGGAAGTTTAGCATTAGGGAACAAGACTAAGTTGTCCACATCAATTAGGTCATTGTTGTGCTTTAAGGATTTGATGGCTTTCTCCATTGCTTCAAGTTTCTCCATAAGTATCTTGATGTCTAGATGGGAGGACACTTCCCTACCCTAAAAAGGATTCAAGGGAAATGAAGTGTTAAAGTGGGTGAAGGTGCTTGGCACAGAGGTACTGTAGGCAGGGATTTGGACTGGATTAGGATTAGCCCTGTTCAGATTTTGGGTGATCTGGTCCAAAGCTGTGTTTGGGTTAGTCAGGTTGAGGCTAGCTTGATTAACCATAGCTCGCACTTCTTCGATGATGGAATGTCTTTGTTTCTCAAATTGGGCTTGTTGAGCATTTAAAATTGCTTGAAAATTCTCCTTTCATTTCTTAAGGAGACTGGTCTTGAGTGTGGTCAGGGCAGCCATGTCAATTGGGTTAGCTATTTGTACCTTTAATAAAAATCAAAAGAAACCTAGTGAGTGGCAGGTGAGGATATGGCAAGATGATGAGAGTAAGAGTATATAGACTTTAGGGGAAAAGGATCCCTTATGGTGTTGTGGGCCAACTATTTTTGGGCTTTGAGTATGATGGGCCAAAGGTATTAGCTTTGGGGATTTGCCAAGGTCTTAGGCTTAGGATTGCATGTTGTGCCAAAGGTATTGGGCTTTGAGATTTCCTAAGGTAAGATGGGCCAAGGCTTTGGACTTTAAGATTGCATGTTGTGCCAAAGGTATTGGGTTTTGAGATTTCCTAAGGTAGGATGGGCAAAGGCTTTGTGCTTTAGGGTTTCATGTTGTGCCAAAGGTATTGGGCTTAAGGTGAGAGTGTTTGACCCTTTTTCGGTTCAAGGCTCCACTTTAAATGAATGCATGTTGTATAGTATGGATGACATGCATGGGAAAAGTATTTCATAATGATGCAGATGTGTAAGGGTTTTGCTTATAGTACATACAACCTAAAGTTAGGTTATAGGTTCATTACATGGAAATGTAAGGGTGGCTTAGATAGGGTATCCGTCATACTAGAGATGCGATATACCTAACCACATGTGAGATAAGGAGCCTCGCATGGGTCCAGTAGTACGTGCATACTCATTACACCTCTAAAAGGATTTAGAGGATATGTCACGGGTTGGATGATTTCACTATCGGCAAGCAGACCTAAGGAAGGTCGCCCACTCGATGTTACTTACTATCCATTGTTTTCTTAGAAAACTAGGGTTTTGGACAAAGAGTCCAAATGTAGTGATGCATGAAAAAGCTATTTTGAACTAAAGCCAAACTTTGTATTTTACCAAAAGTAATCCACTTTTATCTTTTATTTGAAAAAGATTTAATTTTCCCCAGTGGAGTCGCCAACTATGAGGCCTCGCCCGAGCATCAGTCCAATCCGCTAAGGGAATCGAAATGCTCTTCAGGAGAAACTTCACGATTAGAACTCGCTATGAGATCGAAAAATTGTGTTTTGAAATTTGTCATTTGTAAAGGGAGTCGCCACTTCAATTTTATTTGTTTTAATTGGAAAAATTAAAGGAAAATCCAAATTAAATTGACTTCAATTTATTTAACTCATCCCACTGGAAAAGCACTAGTCCGCGAGTGACCAAAGAGGGCTCGGGGATCAGGTTTTGGTAATTAACACTTTAACGAAAAAGACATTTTCTTTAATTTCGCTAAGATGCAAAATAACTTTTATATAAAAGAAGGTGATATTTGTGTATGCATGAACAAGAATACAAATGATGAATGAAACAGTTATAAATGATGCAAAAATTATATGAATGACAGTTATAGAGAAATAAACAGAAATAAATCCTACTTAAATCAAAAGCAAATAAGATAGAGATGATCTTTTCTTTAGCCCTTATGGGTACTAGGAAAAGCACATATTCTCCAACTAAAGCAATAAAAGAAAGACAAATAAAATATGAAAACAATTAATAAAAGAAAGATAAAATAGAAAGGGAAAAATATTATTAAAAATATTTTGGAGTTGATGCCTTAAAGGTTGGCATGCCTGCATATCCCGTTGAATAGGAATCAAACCCCACGCAGTACTTCCTTCTTGCGAAGGAGGGGTTTTGACAAAAGAGGTTGATTTGGTTTATTAATTTAATTCATATTTTAAATTAATAAATTTTAGATTTTTTCAGTTTTAGATCTAAATAAAGGCATAGGAGGATGAATTCTAAATCTGAATTTAGAATTTCAAAATGAAAGAGAAGAAAGGAATTTTACCTTTGTTTTTCTTGGCTTTCTCACGAATGGGGCAAGCTTAACTCCGGATCTAAGCTCCACTTTGGATTAAGAACTCCAAAATTGGACTTTAGACAGAAAAGTTAGCTAAAGAAAGCAAATAATAGCAAATTAAAATCAAGTATTTTTGGTATTCTCCCCCTTTCCCTCCTCAAGTGTTAGAAGTGGAGGAGTATTTATTGAGGAAGGAAGGCTCGGAAGCAGTCGGCGGCACTGGTGGTATGCCAGTCGTTTTGGCGGCACGCTTATGGCGCAGCCCGTTCGGGTGACACGCTTTTGATTTTTCCTGAACCGGTTCAGGTCTTGTTAAGTTTTCTATCTGAATCGATTCGATTTTACACTGTTTCGGTCCGTTTCTGATCCGATTTGGGCCCGATTTGATTTTATAGGTTTGTAATTGATAACCGATCATTCGGGGGTGCAATTTTGAGGGTTCACACAATGTCTGACTTTCTAAATATGTTTCCTGATGCTATATAATCTCTTTTTTTTAAAAAAAAAGAAAAGGTGGCATCTTATTGGCATTGCATTAATTAAATATTAAAATTAAGTTTCTTGTCATTACGCTGCCAATAAAGCTTTTTTAATCTCTTTTACTATTAGTTTTAGACTTTGGAAAACCTTTGAGTTTACCAATGGAAAAGCTAGTAGGAATAGTCCAATTGTATGAATAGAAAATAAAATGCAATGATGAAATATGTCTCGTGATAGAAATGTGCATTTTTTTTCCATGCAAAAACCTAGCCCAATCCCCCTTAATAGAAGCTTTTGGGGGAATAAGAGTAGAACAAAGTTGAGTGCAATGGAGAGGCAAAGGCCATATTTTTGTTTAGTTATGACCTTGCCAATTCTTGATGCTGCAGCATCAACAAGTTGTCTTTCTTTTATTGTTCATTTAATAATTTTTTATTCGTGAAGTCTTCTTGTAGTCTTGATTGGAAAAAATTTATTATACTTCTTGGCATAACTGACTCCATCCCAAGTCATTTCCTTCAGTTTAGCCCCTGAACAATCTGGGGATTCTTTTTGAATAGCAAGGGACTATTATACTAGTGGCTACTTTTTAGTTTTATATGATCTGTTACATTGGTGAACACATCTCTTGATTTGATTTCCCTTTGATGATGGTACGATATGTGTTTTCTTTAGTACATTTATGGGTGATAGCAGTATATGCCCTAGGAGCCATATAATAGTTATGTAATAGTAGATATTAATTCCCAATGGCATGATAAATATATTCATTATGTGAAAAGGGTTTCATATTATTGAATATAGTCCTTAAGTATTTTGTAAGAGGAT
>CATKHJ010127993.1:0-11840 GCA_949750685.1 Vernicia montana | reverse complement strand
CATGTGCTAAGAGAGGCCAATCAATGTGCAGATTGGTTAGCAAGTCAAGCCTATAATGGAGGATTGGGGACTGAATTCTTCTATCAAGAACCTGAGGGGCTTTCTTTACTATTGCTTGGTGATGCTTTAGGTGTCACATTTGAGCATAATTAATTTGTTTTGTTTTCGGGCTCTGCCCAGATTGTTTCTACCAAAAAAAAAAAAAAAAAAGAGTGAAAAAAATGAGGAAGAAAGTTTTATGGGTAATGTGAAAGGAAAAGTAAAAGAGAGAAGATGAAAAAGGAAAATATGAGAGAGAAGAAAAAAGTCAAAATAAAATGGATGAGACCAAAAAAATAAATCTCTCTCTATTTATATGTATATACTTTTAATATTTTTATTGATAAAATATATAAAAGTTTATTTTTTGATAAAATATTACAAAATATATACTGAGAGACAATTCTCTATTTATAAGTGGGGCAATACACTCATATTAACATTTTTTTTTTTTTTTGGGACAAAGGGGGTATATGGAAATTTTATACCCATTGCCCCCACCCTATATCTGTCACTGTTGCAAACATTATGCACCAGAGGATATCTTCTTGTATATACTTTATTAATTCATCCATAACCAAAACAAAGAGGTAATAGCTTATTGCGAACTCTTGATGCAACCTAACTAAGATAAGAATTTTTTAGAGTCTCCTCTAACTGTGAGCATACTAGCTAGTAGTCATTTTTTTATACATGTCATTCAATACTTGTATATATCTAATCGATATTCCCTTACGTTATATCTAACACCCACAAAAATAATTATATATACTGTACAAATTTGGTATAAATATTGGACTTGTATTCGAGGCAAGGATGTTCATATCTCTAGATGCTTACAAAAATCTATTTGATCATCCTTTCTTTGTTCATGAGAAAGCATTGAATTTACTTCAAATCTTGCTAAAACCTTGGCATATTGAGCTGTAAATTTCATAAGTACTATAATATTAATTATTTGAAATAATTAAACATTCAGAATTTCACATTATGTCTAATTTTTATGATTTTATACTTAAATCTTAAATTTAAATCTACAATCATTTTAAATCACTATATATCCAAATCACCCTTATTTTTATCTTTGACCCTTCAAATTTAAACAAATAATATTTATATATATATATAGTGTAACATGTTATTTCTTAGAGATATATTAGCCTGTAAAAACTCTATCATTTAACAAAAAATCTGGCATATATATATATATATATACACACAACTATATATTATTTCAGAATTAAAAATTTAAAAATTTATTGAATTTCCATATTATTCATGAATCAAATAATTAAAGTTATAGAGTTGATCAGGCACCATTACATACAATTGTTTTTGTTAATCTAATTTGAGGATAAAGTAGAGGGGAGAGATTCATATATACACACAGACTCACAAAAGATCAGGGGCCAAGTTGATGAATAAATGATTAATAATTAGCGAATAAACTGATAAAACTAATTAAATATTGTCAAAGACAGTCTAATCCAATTATTCCAATTAATTATATAATATAAAAATAATAATAAATCAAAAGGCACTTGCCTTGCCATGCCATGCCATGGTGGCATCAAGTTTCATGCCCTTTTCATCCAGGATTGATTAAGAAAACTAAAATATACTTTTGTCTTTGTAATAATTAAGATAATAAATATAAATCAAGTAAATAAACAATAAAAAAGCATGTGAGGTATACCCACTGAAACAAATTATTAAATTTAGGTAAAATATTAGCTTGATCATTAACAATAAAGTTTGCTTCTCTCTTCAAGGGATTTAATTCTTAGTGAGTAGGTGCGGATAAGTTAGTCCTAATATCTCTTTGCTTAAAATAATAATAAAACTATTAGTTTATATATATATATATATATATATATATATATATATATATATATATATAATCTACCCCAAAAAATGTATATAAATTAGAACTGAGTACGAGATTTGGAGATACCGAACCGTACAAAAAATTCGAACAAAAAATATTCAGAACCGAAAAATATCCGTTAACGATTTGACTTTTTCCGAACCGAACCGTCCCAATTTTTTTTTTTTTTTGTACGGTTCTAGAGATTAGTAGTTATCCATACCGAGAATCATACCGAACCGAAGAACCGAAATTAGAACCGATTTAAAGGATTATATATATATATATATATATATATATATATATAAACACATTTTGATATTGAATTAACAACACATTTAAACAAAATTCAATAATGTATAAGCCAAATTTAATTTTTATTAATTATAAAATTTTATTTTCAAATTAGTAGTTGCAAAATATATATATATACACACACACACTTTAATATTGAATTAGCAACACATTTAAAGAAATTCAATAATGTATAAGTAAAATTTAAATTTTATTAATTATAAAATTTTATTTTCAAATTAGTAGTTGCAATATATATATATACACACACTTTAATATTGAATTAGCAATACATTTAATGAGATTAAATAATGTATAAGTAAAATTTAATTTTTAATTATTTAAAAATAGAAAATATCCGAATCTCCGTTTTATCCCGTTCCGTACTGAACCGTCCCATTAGACCCGAATCTCCATTCCGAACCGTCCCGAAAAATCAGGACGGATCGGTACGGAGATTTTTCCTTACGGTTCGGTTCCGGAGATTTTCAAATCTCCGAATTTCCCCGAACTATGCTCAGCCTAGGTGCATGTACGTGTGATAACGTGTGAAAAACCATATTGAAATGTTGTTTTATATTTTTATGTGTCAGATCTTTGGCTGGGGTTGGTGAGATTATGACTAATGTGAATCTCAATTAAACCCTATATTAGTGGTTGCTGCTATTAAATAAATTAATAATTATTATTATTATTATTATATTACTTTTATTTTTTAATACAGAATTAGAATGGCAAATTTATTTTTTAATATATTAATTAATTTATTTTAATTTTTAAATAAAATAATATCAAAAATCAACTTTTACCTATTATATTAAATTCACTTCCTTATTTTATTAAAGATAAATCATTTATGCCAATTAGGTGTAGTCTAATTGATCTTCTTATTTTCTTTAAATAGGTAAAAAATAAAAAAATTTCATAATTGAGTCTTCCAAATAAATCATTTACATATAAATTAGATATTTACAAAGGAGAGAAATAATCAATTGTAAGATAATTTAAGATTCATTACATTTATCATTTTGTTGTATATTTTAATTTATTACATTCTATTAAATATAAAATAAATTTAATTGTGTAAAAAATTTAAAATTTAAAATTTATTTCAACATAGTAAAAGAAAAACTATGCATGAATTTATTGTTTTTTTTTTCCTTATTTGTTTGCAACGCTCTAATACTTTTTTGGTTTCATTATAAATTTAAAAAATAATAAAAATTAAAAATTTTAATTTGTTATACGATAAAATAAACATTTTAAAATAAATAAATAAATAACTTAATTATTAGGCTACAAACCTAATCAGTAATCACACATTGCAAGTATATGGATGAATGATGATCATGTACAAATGGGTTTTCGTACAAGTCTTGCGCAAATCCTCATGCACATCAGTCTCCTTGTCTGCCCAAGATTCTAACTCCCCAACTACCATTTCTACACATGGAGAGTTCTCCTAATAGTCTAACATCTCAATAAGCTTTATGGAAATATTTAATTTATTTTCATGGAACAATAAAATTAATTTATTTTTCATTCAATTATTTAAAAATTTCAACCTAACAATGTGTTAAGGATACAATTGTGATTAAATATAAATATTTTATAAGGTTAATATAGAAATGAATTTTTCAATTTTAATGATTAACTAATTTTTTAAAATTGATTCTTCTAAATTTATATTATTAATTATCAATATAGTATTAAAATCTAAATAGTTGCATCCATTACCCCTAGTAACATATAATTTAAATTAGACTTTTAATTGTTTCTTGACGCAGTATGGGTTTCACCTTTTGCAAATATCAATTGGGCTTTGCTCTCCATTACCATTTTTTTAAAATTTTTTATTCAATTTTATATCAATTTTCATATATCATATCAAATTTAGGTAAAAGTACCATGTAATTTAATATTTATTTTAAATAAGAGATGTGATTTGTTTCATGACACTTTAATACCATATGATTTTATTCGTTAAACATTTTAGTGTTAAATGTCTTAACACCATTAAATTTTACTGATGTGGAATAAAAAATAATTAAAATTTTAATTTTTTAATCATTTAAAACCTAATTAAATATTGTGGAGCCCATAATTAATTTAAAAAATTAAAATATAGAATAATTTAAATTATTTTAATTAGTTATCTTATTTTTTTTAAATAAATTAAAAAATCAATAAAGTAAAAAAGTAAAATCACCACCAATCTCTTACTTGTCGATCTGAACTCCATTATTGGCGTTGGAATCGCCGTCGATCGGAGACCAGCCGTTGGACCCAGCCGCCATTGCCTTCCACACATGCATCCAAGTCGTGCACGAAGAAGCCTTCATCCCAGCACACATCACCTCCATCTCCAGCACACATCGAGCGTCCAAGCTCAACAAGAAACAAGACGCTAGCCAAGCTTTGTCGCGAGTTATCGTTGATTCAATCCAGCAAGTTCAGTCACCGTCGGTGTCCCAATTCGCCCTTCGCGCGCAATTTTACTATTGGCCAAATCCATTGCTGCTTCAGATTGCTGCCGCCACTCCTCCGGTCATCCCTTCAGGTGAGTCTTCTGTGTTTTTCATTTTTTTTTTGCTTTTTTTAATATGTAATATATATATATTAAAAAGAAACAATAATATACATATATAAATTACTTTTGAAATTTGATTTTTCTTGTAAAATTGGACAACATGTGTTAGTAAAAATAAGATAGCTAATCTAAATAATTTAAATTGTTCCATATTTTAATTTTTAATTTTTTAAATTTATTGTGGGCCTTACAATGTCTAATTGGACTTTAAATTATTAAAAAAATAATTTTTTAATTATTTTATATGTCACATCAGTAAAATTTGATGGTATTAAGACATTTATCATTAAAATGTCTAACGGAAAAAATCACATAATACTTAAGTGTTACGAAATAAATCACAATATTTATTTAAAATAAGTATGAAACTACATATTTCAATTCAATTAAAGGTAAATAATTATTTTAATTGATTATCGATATGAAACTAAAAGATTGACAAGCGAGAAAATTTATGTTTTATCAATTTAATTAAAGGTAAATAATTCTTTTAATTGATTATCGATTTGAAACTAAATTGGCAAGTAAGAAAATTTTTTTGTTTTGTGATATGACTTCGAGAAATTCTTTTTTCATTTAATTATTGACTTATTATTGTCTGATTTTTGTTTTAAAAAAAAGGAAAGGAATAATATAAAGAATTTAATAACAAGGTTATTATGTACCTAAATGCGAATTACAAAATTCATGACCAAGTTTATTTTAGGCAAAACCCATGCTTAAAAAAAACACTTCATTTTGTACTTTTGGAAACAGCAGTAAGCAACAGTTTGGACTTAAATTAGAACTTCTAATAACAAATGCTAAAACTTTTTATTTTAACAAACACTTTAAATTAACACCCTTTTAGTCGTCACTCCTTATCTTCAACTCTTTGGCCACTTCAATTAGTACAATAAAAATTTGGATAAGCACAAAAAATTATATTGTGGTTTGATTTTTTTTTTTTTAATAGGAGTATGTAGTTTGTTTGTTTGTTTTTTTATTATTATTTTTTTTTATACCTTATGATTTGTTATATTAAACAGTTAAATACCAAATTTAGTAATACTGTTAATATTTGACCATTTGACAGACAATATAAATTAAGAAAATACTTTATATTGGTATGAAATTTCACTAGACATTATAGGACTCACTTATTAAAAAATTTTAAAATATTTTTGAAAGAAAAAAATTAAAAAATTCATAAATCGCAAATTTCACTTATATAAATTTTTTTACACATCTTAAAAAACTAAATAAATTTATAAATCTCACAAAATCTCTAATTTAATAGATATGTTTCAACAATTACTCATAAATATTCTAACTTTAATCTCATGAATAATAATAATGGCACATGACCATTAAATTAAAGATTTTATAAGATTTATATATTTGTTTGATTTCCTAAGACATGTAAAAAATTTGTATTAGTGAAATTTGAGATTTAAGAATTTTTTAATTTCTTAAATTTTTATTTTTCCTTTTTCTCACAAAAATATTTTTAAATTTCTATATAAGTAATTAAAATTTTAATTTTAATTTAAAAGTGGATCTTATAGTACTCGGTGAAATTTTATGTCAGAGAAAAATATATTTTTTAATTTATATTATATGTCAAATGACCAAATATTAATAGTAGTACTAAATTTGATACTTAAATATTGAATAGAACAAACCATATCGTCCCTAGTGTAAGAGAAAAAAAAACCACGTAACCATTTCAAGAAAAACATCAAACCACATTGCAATTTTTGTACTTTTCCCTAAAAATTTACTATTCTCATTTTGATAAATATCATTGATTAATTTTTATTATCATTCTAATTTAGAGAAAGCCAATTATGAAATTAAAAATTAATTCTTTGTAAACATATAATCATATGATAGATATGATGAATGTATTTTTTATTTTATTTTTTGAGTTAATTTTGTAGAAATAGTATTGGGTTAATCATTTCATAATTTAATTGTTAGTTTGTGAAAATTAAATATAAAATAATATAAAAATTCATTGTGTTATTGGTTTTGGCACCCCCTAAGATTTTTTTATTTTTGTGTTCTTTTCTTTGCTTAATAAACCAGTTGGAGCCTAATGAATCTAAATAAACAAATAAACTAGTGGACAGTTTGCTAAAGAAACTACATGGTTTCATTGATACTGAATGATAGGTTATTTATACAGTATAATTAAAATTGAATCAAATAATTTATGAATGTGTTGATAAGAAGAAATTGAGAATTTTATCTATTATTTAAAATGGCAATGATTAAAATTAATATTTTTTCAAAAAAAAATTTCAAAAAAAATTCACCAATTAAATTTGCTGATTTTTTTATTGAAATTCTTTTTTGAAAATTCAAAATTTTAAATGATGAGTTAAAAAATATTATGCATTAATTAATTTGTTTAATTTTGGCAAGAAAGTCTTTGAGCTTCTGTTTATGTTTATGAGTTAAGCCTCAATTTGTAAAATATTAAAAATTTTCACAGGTATAATCCATTAAAAATTTTCACAGGTATAATCCACCTGATCCGCTATGCTTCACACACGCGAGCGCGCACAAATGGAGCTGGCCACAAAGCCAATTCTAAACAAGCAAGCGTACTGCTGGCCCAAGCCGGAAATTAACAGTGGAAGGCTTTTTCCAAGTGTAAATGGGTCAATTGGACTTGAAAATATGTGAATTTGATAGGCTTTAATTGAGTGAGTTAAGCTGAAATTCAAACATGATATATAATACTCTCTCTGTTTCATATTATTTGTCATTTAAGATTTTTTCACACTAATTAAGAATTGCATTTATTACATATATAAAAGACTAAACTATCCTTAATTAATGAAATTTCTCACTTATTGTTTGTAAATTTTTAAAATGAAACAATTACTACTACTATAATTACACTGCAATCAATTACTCGTTTCTCAATATATATATATATTTTTCGATCAATGAATGATCATATTCATTGTTTATAGGAATAAGGAGTATTGGGAAGGAAAATAATACCAAAGATGCATTGAACAATTGTTATATTATAGAGAATGTTTAAATAAGAGTATATTTGGAAGAAGTTAATTAATTATTTATAAATAACAGGAAAACGTCAAGTATTATGGAACAAGAATTCTTCTCCAAAACGTCAAATAATATGGGACAGATGGAGTAATATAATATCGGATTAATTTGCAATTCTAGCTTTTTTTTTTATATATATTTTTCAAATAATTTTAAAAATATATTTGAATTATATATAATATTTATATCTGTTGTAAAATAAAAAACAATTATAGAGAATAGAGAAAAAGAGAATAAAAAAAGAATAGAAGAGTGAATAATTTATGTGTGTATAATAACTTCATTGATTCTAACATCTATTTATAGGTGTAAAAGGTTACAGAAATAAGAATAAAAAGAAAGTTCTATTTACATAAGAATATCTATCTATAGAGATAGGATAAACACCCAATCTAAATACACCACTTAAATATTATCACAACACTCCCCTTGGATGTCTATTACAAAGAATATGTCTCGTTAAAATCTTACTAAGAAAAAACCCTGCGAGAAAAAAAAATCTTAGTGAAGGAAAAAGAGTACATTATTCTTATAGAACTTGTGCCATAATACTGCCTTATTAAAAACCTTGCATGGAAAACCCAATGGGACAAAACCTAAGCTAAGGGAAAAATAGTACAATGCATAAAAATCTCCCCCTTATGAAAATATGATTTCTAAGAAAGATCTCTTAGTCGGCGTATGCCAATTTTATTCACCAACTTCTCAAATGTGGTTGTAGGGAGTGCCTTTGTAAATAAATCTGTCAAATTATCAATAGATCGAATTTGATGAACTTCTAAAATTCCTTGCTTTTGAAGCTCATGTGTGAAAATGAACTTTGGCAAAATGTATTTAGTTTTATTTCTTTAATGTATCATCCTTTGAGTTATGCAATACAAGCAGTATTATCTTCATATAGCACTGTTGGACTTCCTTTATCGAATTAAAGATCACATGTTCTTTGATATGTTAGATCATAGATCTCAACCATATGTATTCTCTATTAGTTTCGTGAATTGCCAATATTTCAGCATGATTAGATGATGTGGCAATTAGAATTTGCTTAGTAGAACGCTAAAATATAGCAATGTCATCATATGTAAACAAGTAATCTGTTTGTAATCGAGCCCAATACCCTTTCATGTCACATTGATAATATTGATTTTTTGTATTTTGCTTTGATTCATTATTCCTAAGTTAGCAGTTGAAGGCCTTTTCCAAGTGTAAATGGGTCAATTGGACTTGAAAATGTTTGAAATTGATAGGCTTTAATTGAGTGAGTTAAGTTAGCAGTTGAAGGCCTTTTCCAAGTGTAAATGGATCAATTGGACTTGAAAATATTTGAAATTGATAGGCTTTAATTGAGTGAGTTAAGCTGAAATTCAAACATGATATATAATAATAAAATATCGGATTAATTTGCAATTCTAGCTTTTTTTTTTTCAAATAATTTTAAAAATATATCTGAATTATATAAAATATTTATATAATAATTTATAATATTTACTTTAATTAAATATTAATAAACCTCTAATTTAAGCATTTTATCAAACTTAGAAATTTAACGATTAAGTCAAATAAAGCATCTCACATGCCAAGATTGTGAAACTTGGCTTCTTTTATTTCGAACTTAGAATTAATTAATTTGTAACAGAAAAAAAAATTAAATCTATGATTTATAAAATATTTCAAAGTTTACTAATTTTTATTAATATAATTAAATATATTATACTTTTGAAATTTTATTTTAACTATTTTTATTATATAGTATATATTTAAAAATAATAATAGACCTTACTAATCGTAAGTCCACGCTTTGCATGGTTTGGATTATATTTTTTTATTTAACTTGTGTTTTCTTAAAGTATTTTAACATAAGTGAATTATTTTTGTTAGAAGTTGTATGTTAGTTGTGTTGTGTTAACTGTATTAGAGTCAATAGTTGTTGTAAATAGTTAAGGAATGTTAGCTGTTTAATTCACGCCACTAACTCCACCAACCCATTTCCTTCTATTAAGCCAACAATCATGCCTGTAATTGTGCACTCCAAATTGCACCAGCACTCTATAGATAAGTTATGTATATTGTATATAAATTACAACAAGAAACACAGAAAAAACTTGGTTCTCTGAGAAATTCTTATTCTGCTAATATTTCTTCTCAATTAATATGGTATCAGAGCTTATACAACACATTTGAAATCAAAATCAAGCTTCTGTGAAAATTCAGTTTCTATATTTCAATTCAAAGATTTCTATAATTTTTCGTTTTTCATGCACACGTTAAAATTTTTTTCTGAACATACCATCATAAAGAACAGATCACCAGAAAAATTTCAAGACCAATCACACCTCAAACGGACGCTGCACACGCCTACACGTGCCACCTGAAGATTTTGATCATCAGCTCACTCGCCCACGTGCCTGCCAGAGGAAGAAGACGACCACATCAGCGCTACACCAGCCAATTTGTCCAATCAGCTACCCAGTCACCCGACACGTCACCGACCAATCATCTACCACGTCATCCACTGATACTCTGCCACATGTCATCTGACAGTGACACGTCATCCAATCAGCTAACCAAAATCTGCCATGTGTCAGTTTGGTCCGGTTTGATCAAACCAGTTGATTTTTAGTTTGACTGATCGGTTCAACCACTTCTGTATCGATTTTCATACATCAAAAATTGGTTCATAAGGTTTTTCGACCTCCTGAGTTCATTTTTGCCATCAGATTTGTGAAATTCTCACTCTATCTTAGAGTTATGGAGAAAATCAATGCTACTCAACCTATTGCGACCATTTTAAATGGCACCAACTACAATCTTTGAGCGAATAGCATGAAAATCTATCTTATTGGAATTAAATACTGGAGAATAATCACTGACGGAACTTCCAAACCTGTTCGTACTCAAGATGAAACTGAATCAAAATACAATGATCATATTGATGATTGGGAAAGTAAAAATCATCATATCATTACTTGGTTCCGTAATACCTCTGTTCCGACTATTCACATTCAATTTGATCAATTTGATACTGCCAAAGAAATTTGGGATTTTCTTGCAAACAGGTATACAATCTCTGGTCTCGCTCATCACTATCAGTTGTGGAGTACTCTGAATAGTATGAGGCAAGAATCTGGACAGTCTGTGTCACATCCCACTTTTGGGATATGACGGTCCTAGGGCATGGGTAAGCCTAAAGCCACCAAAAACCCGTAGAACCCACGTCTGCTGTCAAATCCGATATGGTATCCAGCACTAACCATCAACAACTTATGCAAATTTACCCAAGATCGGAACCTGATTAACATCTATGCACTTCACATTATGAATCAAATTAATTAAATCATATTAACTATCTTTCTTTTTTATCAATTAGCTTGTACATATTCCTTATCATCATATTGAAATTTATTTTCATAAGTCCTCTATCATCATTATACAACATATATTCATAAATCTACATTTCCTTTACACAAATATATCATTAAAATAGCTTTTGTCTTCCAATGACTACGGAGCAACTAACGAATTAAATATCCAAATTTAACATTTATACATACCATTAAATAAACCTTCACATAAGTACACTTAACAATATAAGCTCATTTTGTTGCACTGTAATCAAGTGACGACAAATACCAATAAATCTCCTTGTTTCTCTACTGTCTTCCTGTAAAAATTTAAAGGAATGGGGTGAGTATAAAACTCAGTGAGTAAAGAATATACTGCTATAAATTGTGGGGTTTGACATTCAACGATAGCTACAATAAGGTTTATGGCTCATACTTGTATTCAAATCAAATGGAGACGACAAATTCACAGTACGAATTATTAAACAAATGATTTATAGATTATATAAACAAATGAAGCAACAACTATATAAATTTCAAAGAAAGAAATGTAGGAATACATAAGGAACGAGTAACCAATGAACATTTCATATTGGAAGTATAAAACCTCATATATAAATTAGCAGAAATTATAACCAATTCC
>CATKHJ010127982.1:0-15156 GCA_949750685.1 Vernicia montana | reverse complement strand
CATTTGATGTGTTTTAGGGGTTAGAGAAAATCAATAACCCTATAGCCCATGAGATGAGTTTAAGGGTTAGAGATTTTCCACCAAACTCAGAATGGTAATTTCCACTTCTAGGCTTAAGTGAAATATTCATTAAACCAAAAGAGTAAAATGGATATTTTCATATTTGCCTTGAAAGTCAACAATAACAACTCAATTTCAAATTGGTTCCTTAATAACCAACCAAAGTAGTTTTGGCTATACAAGGGAAATGATTATTTTGCTATAGTTATCCCTTGATCATCTTCTTTAAGAGTAACTAAGAGAAAAAAAGGAGATTTGAAAATAAAAGAAAAAAAGAACTGTTCTTCATATTTTCTTGTTCTTGATATCTATTCTTTTGTTCTTTGTGAAAGAACAATAGTTTTTTGAAAAGAGTTGATCTATCCATAACAATTTAAAGAAATCCAAACACCATAAGTTTGCCAATGGAAGGTCTTAATTTCATTTGGACTACCAAAGAGAAGAAATCAAGAAATCTAAAGGAAACTAAGGGTAGCTTGAAGATGAAAGTTTGGTGTGGAAATTCTAGAGGCTCAACGATTGGGGAGCTTGAGGAAAAGAAAATATTTAAAGACTTTTGTTTCAAGAGGTAATATGATTACCACTTATTCTTTTTTTTATTACATATGTGTTTTACACATTAATTAAAGTTGATTGCTTGAATGTTTATTGAACCTAAAGTTGGGTGTTGTGAAATTTTAAATTGTTTGAAATTTCATCCACCAACTAGCTTCCGCTTAATTTGCGCCTAATATTCCTTCATAGATGTTGTACTTCTTCTACACCTCTTTGTCCTTTTCCTGATCTTGACATCCAACTTCCAACCTATGTTGACTTGTTAAAGCCTCTCCCGAGATCACTTTGGAATCTTTGCATAGGGCTTGATTTGTCTTTCTTATAAGAAGAAAGTCAATTTGGCTTCTATTTTGCCCACTTTTAAAAGTCACTAGATGAGATTCTCTTTTTATAAAGTAGATATTTGCTAGGATTAGGTCATATGCCATAGCAAAATCAATGATGCTTGTCCTCTCCTCATTTCTCATATCGTAGCCAAAACCTCCATGCACCTTCTCATAATCTTATCGATCACATCCTATATGTCTATTTAGATCTCCATCGATAAAAATATTCTCTTCATTTGATATGCTTTGCATAAGGTCGTCCATATCCTCCCAAAACTTTTGTTTGCTCTCACTATCTAATCCAATTTGTGGAGCATAGGCACTAACTACATTCATCACATTCTCCTTTAACAACTAGCTTAACAAAGATAATTCTATCCCTTACTCTTCTTACTGCTACCACTGCATCTTTTAGTGTTTTATCTAGAATGATACTCACTCCATTCTTAATCCTCTCCTTCCCTGTATACCACAATTTGTAGTTTGTATTACCCACTTATTTACTTTTTTTCTCCTACCCATTTGGTCTCTTCTTGGATGCAATCCATATTAACTTTTCTCCTCTCCATAGTATCGACAAGTTCCATCAACTTGGATAAAATTGGAAAAAAATTAATGCGTTATTGGTTATCTAAAATGACATATAAATTGAAACAATTTTTTTTTTTTTTTTTTTGTAAAAAGTCAATTAAAATTGAATGGATGGTGTATTTTAAAAAGGGCAAAGGTACCAAAAAAAAAAAAAAAACTTGAACTTTTACCAATGGTTTTATTAGGCCCTTTTCCTTTTTGGTAGTGCAATTAAACTATTTTTTTTATTTGGACTATTTGGGCCCCTGTGACTAAAGTAACACCATTAGTCACATGGCCCTACCAGCACTTGGCATTTTTTTTTTTTTTTTTGCTTTGTTGTTTTTTTTTCTTCATATTATTAATTTTATCTCTCTTATTTTAATTTTAAGAAAATTTACATTTTAGCATATGAAATTAATTATTTTTTTTGTATTTTTTTGGTTCAAAACCCAAAAATGAAAAAAAAAAAAAAAAAAAAAAAGAAGCTTTTTTTCTATTTTTTAATTATTATTTTATTTTAACACTATTAAAATTTGTATAATACCTTTTTTAATATATTTTATTATTTTAATTACTTATATATTTTAAAATTTATATATATATATATATATATACTACTTGAACAAATAATACTATGAAAGTATTTATTATGTTTCATTAATAATAAATAATTTAAAATTTTATTTCATAAAATATCATAAATAATTATAAATCAAAATTAATTTTACAACACTATTAAAAAAATATTATATATTAAATAAAAGATGAATTTTGAATATTACAATATATACATAACTGAATAATATGAAAATTTTAAATTGAATTTAAATAATATTTAAATTGTGTTTAGTTGAAAAAAGATCAAATATAAATAGAATGTAAAAGTTTAAATGTGATTATAGTTGATAATACTCAAATAAATTTATGATATAATATTTACTTAAAAAGATTTTTGAGGTAGAACATACAAATAAATATTTTCTTTTTAATTTGTAAATTTAACTATTAGTATATAATGATTTTTTTTTTCATATCTTAAAATGTAAATTTTCTTAAAATTAAAATAAGAGAGGGAAAATTAATAATATGAAAAAAAAAAAAAAAGCAACAAAGCCAAAAAAAAAAAAAAAAAAAGCTGTAAAGTACTGGTGGGACCCATGTGACTAACGGAGAAAGTAACATAATTAGTCACAGGGCCCAAATGGTCCAAATTAAAAAATAAAAGATTTAATTGCACTATAAAAAAGAAAAATGGTCTAATAGAGTTATTAGTAAAAGTTCAAGAGTTTTTTTTTTTTTACCTTTGCCCTTTTAAAAAAGTGTTAAAATTTTCCATTAATTTAAATTTTATTTTTTAAAGATATATCAAATATCTTATAGGGTATCAATTAAATATAAAATTGGACCAATTTTAATATAAATAAAATTCAAACTTAATATAAATAGAAATTAAATATGAGATCTCCCATTTTGATTAATTGAATGTTGATCTTTCACATTTTGTTTAGTGGTAAAAAAAAATTCACATCACACTAAATCATACATATAGCATAGATTAAGTTATTCGGGTTGTGTTATGAAACAATTAGATCAAATAACTTGGAATTTGAATACTTTGATATAATTATTTATCAATATCACACCCCGATTTCAATGGTGTGACGGTCCTAGGGCATGGATAGGTTTAAAACCATTAACCACCCGTAGAACCCAATAATTTCAATAAAATTTCTTGGATCAATCTATAAAACATTTCTATACAATACATTCATTCTATTACATAATAATAAGATTAATCCATTTATAATACAATTTCAATATGTCTTAATAAAACAGAAGGCAAACTACTGTCTAAGTCCATATATACTACGGAGTGTCTAGAAAGTTTTCTTCTTGCTTCTTGAGGAGGTTAGTTATTAGTATGGTCAAGACATTCATGTCAATCGAGTCGGCCATTGGTATCTTGAAAGCAAAATAAAGAAATGAGGTAAGTGTATGGGAAAAAGTATGAAGAGGTAATGAAGGCGTGGGTTGACATGCAAATTTTGAGAGAAAATGATTAGAAAAAAGGTATGACGAGGTGATAAAGGTATGGGTTGACATGCAAATTCTGAGGAAAAGGATTAGAAAAAAGGTATAACGAGGTGATTAAGGCATGGTTTGGCATGCAAATTCTGAGGAAAAATGATTCCTTAAGGTATATTAGACTAAATGTTTCAGGCTTTAAAGGAGAGTGTTGTTTCTTGAAGGTTTTGGACCAAGAGATCTTAGGCTTACGGGACAGAGTGTTGGATTTTGAAGGTTTTGGTCTAAGAGATTTTGGGCTTAGGTGTAAAAAGTTTTTGTATTCTAAGGTTGAGGTGTTGGGTAGGATGAAGACAATGTTCTTCGTCTTTGGGACTTAAGGTGTTTTGGATGAGAGGTAAGAATTGGATTCTTGGTTGGGAAGTGGATGTGGGCCTTAGGGTTAGATAAGGGGTAATGGTCTTTGGATGAGAGGTGAGGTTTATATTCATGGTTGGGAAGTGGATGTGAGTTTTAGGGTTGGATAAGGGGTAATGGTCTTTGGATGAGAGGTGAAGTTTAGATTTATGTTTGGGAAGTGGATGTGAGTTTTAGAGTTAGATAAAGGGCAATGACATTTAGGGTTCTTAGTTCAAAATTTTAAGGTTTAAGGTATTTAAGGTTCACACTTGGGGGAGATGTTTAGGGTGATGGTTTTTCCTTTGAATGGAAGGGTCAAGGGTGTTTAGGGTTTGAGATTTGAGATTTGAGGTTTTGGTGTTTGGTGTTAGGTTAAAGGATAAGAAAATGGTACTTTGAGGTTTATGGACAAAGGTGCTTGGATAGAGGTGAATGTTTAAGGTTGATTCTAGACTAGTTCAAGGTACAACCTAGACTCATGTAATTGAATGCATGTTTTATGCATTATGGATGCATGGTTTGCATGGATGGAAAAGTAGTTCGTGATTGTGCAATTATACCAAGGTTTTATTCATTAGGGTACATACAATCTAAGGCCCAAGTTCTAGGTCCATTACATGAAAGGGTAAGGGTGATTTGAAAGGGTACCCGTCACACTAGGGCAGTGATACACCTAACCATATGTGAAGCAATGAGCCTCGCATGAGTCAAACAATACGAACTGCCCATTACACCTTTGAAAGGATCAACAGATTCATCGCGGGGTGGATGCTTTCTATATCGGCCAGTGGACCCAATGAGGGTTACCCACTTGATTCTACAATTGCTATCCATTGTTTTCCTAAAAAAAAAAAAAAAACTAAGTTTGGAGGCAAAGAGCCTATGCAAATAATGCATGAAAAGCTACGATTATATTAAAAAGCCAAACTTTAATTAAACTAATTAGTAGTCATCTTATTTTCTTTTATAAAAAAAGGTAGTCTCCAGTGAAGTCGCCAACTGTGGGACCTCGCTAGACCACCAGTCTGATCCGCTTGAAATCGAAATGCTCATTTGGAATAAGTCTCACGATTAAAGCGGCTATCACTTTATTTTGTAAATTATTTCTTTAATTTTTGAAAATTGATTTTGGGAGTCGCCACCTAAATTTATTTTTGATTGAAAAAATATAAAGTAAAAACTTATTGATTGACTCCATTAAATTATCCCAAAGGAAAATGCACTAATCCTTCAAAACTAAAGAGGATTCGGGGACTAAACTTTTTGTTTAATTTGAAAATCTTGGTTTGGCTTGATGATATAAAAATAGCTTTTTGAAGAAAATTTATTCATGAACAATTTATATTATGGAATGACAATTTAATATGAAAAGACAATTATAAATTTATCCATTCATCCATAAACAAATAAATAAATAAAAAAAAAGAACAATAAATTAATAATAAATTAAAATTACAATCAAAACCAACAATTAGGAAATATCTCCTCTAACCCTTATGGGTTCTAGAAAGATCACACATTCCCCAAAAAATAAAGAAAACAAAAGAAAAAAGAAGAAGAAGGTGATAGGGAGAAAGAATTGTTTGTTTTATATTTGATTTGCCACTTGAACCAAGTGTGTCTGCGTATCCTTTCGAATGGGAATCAAAATCCACGCAGTTCTTTCCATCTTGTGATGAAGGATTTATTTTAGTCTTGCCATTTTATCATGTTTTGGTTGATCAATTATTAGAAGAAAAAGTAGAAGAAGAGAAGGAAGGCGCTTTGCCTAAATTAAAAATAAATAAATAAATAAAAATGAAGGTGTTATACCTTGCGTCTTCGAGGTTTATGGATGTATGGAGGATGGAGTGACTTGCCGGATTGCAGTTCCACCTTTCTTGATGGAGAATATGGGCCCACACTAAATTAAAGATGAAATAATTTAATTGCTTCCAAAATATCAAAAATTTAATTTAATTCAAAGAGGACTAAATTAAGTGTATTAAAACCAAAAAGGAATTAGCTCTTGGAGACTTTTATAAAGAAAAAAAAGGGAGAAAACTAGAATGTTGAAAGGACAACTATCAACTAACAACCACGAGTGAAGACAATTGAGGTAGGGGACTATATTTATAGGCTGAGGGGTCCCAAACTTTCTAATGTGGGAAAATGATGAAGAAAAATAGTAAAAATCGAATCAGGACGTTAGCTGCCGCAAAGGAAGTCTGAGGCAGCTGCAAGGTTGTTTGTGGCCTCCGCAGGGAAGCCTACAGAGGTATGCCTCGTCATTAACAATAACATGGTTTCGGCTCAAGTAGCCTGGTTATAGCAGGGATCAAAATAAACTTAACAATTACAGTAGGGTTTATAATATTAAGTTACCAATGGATAGTAACAATAACACTAAAAGAAATAATTTTTGAAATACATAATATCCAACAAAGGAATGAAATTCATCAAATCAACATATGGTGGCCTTACCATGCATTCATGCATTTCATAACTCATTGATCATCATTAAGTTTGACATTAACCATCCTTAGGCTCACCAGATCCACATATCTATTATCTAGATCTACCTGGAGCTCTTCTCAGAAAGCTGGGAGAACAATCTACCACTTGGGTCTTAGGTTTAATATGGAGATCGGCTGAATTCTTTGAAGAAAAGGAATAATGGAGGATATCATATTTAGATCTGAAATTTGGCTAGGACTTGGAGATTTGAAAAGAATCGTAGGACATTAAGATTTGGAAAGAGAAAGAAAAATGAAGAGATTGCGTTCTGGAATGGTCTATTGGTCTTTATATAGAAAAAGAAATAATTAAAATATTATTAGTGGCGTACAACTGGTCATTGGGAAGGTAACTTTCATTGGAAAGGTAACTTTCATTTATGGCCATTCATCTTTCTTAGAACTGTCAGTGGTAGTTGGCTTTCAACCCAATCCATTCTCTTCCTACCATATTATAACTCTTACCAAAAATATCTAATCCTACTATTAAAGACTCAAACTTATATGCACACAGTTTAACACTAAGCAACATTGAGCCTAACAGCTCTCTTCGTAAACCTACATAGACATCTGAAGCCCTACCATCGAGTCCTCAGCTTGTCCTCATAAGCTCATAAGGTCATCCACTTCCTTGCTAATAAGTGTAATACCCTAAGCATACATGTATAAACTTTTATTTGATCATATGAATGATTTTTAAGTGTTATATCATGTGTATCGATGAGTTAGATTGATTAGAATTGAGAATTGAACTTAGAGATTTGAAATGCATGATATAGAGCTGTAGAGCATGACTCGCGGGCGCTATATGGAAGTAGCGACCACGATAAGCATATCGTGACTGCGATAGCGGGCACGACGATGACCGCGAACTCTTCTACCTGATTTTGGAAGAAGTATGAACAGTCACGTGAATAGTGTCACGTTGCGACTGTAACGTGATATTGCAACTGCGAATGGAGAATCGCGACTGTGACTTGCATGTCGCAACCGCAACTCGCGTCAGGGACAGAATCAGGAGAACAACCCTATAAAAGGAATTAAGACCCTAAAACTCATTCCACCAGATTTTTCTAAGCTTCTAAACCCAAATTCTCTCAATTTTCTCTCAATCCACTCATTTTAAACTCAAGGAAGATTAATTACTGCATGATTAGAAGGATCTAGGGTTTAGGAATCCATTTCCTCTCTTCATTAATCAAGCATTGGAATCAAGGTAAGTTAGGGTTTATGTGTTTTCTTCATTTCCCTTTCAATTCCTTTCATTGGGCTTAAGGTTAGGGTGAGATTAAGTTAATATAGCATCATTAGTATTGTTATATGAGTCAAGTTGATAAATTATTGAATTATTGTTATTTTCTATTTGGATTTTCTATAGATTCTCATAGATACCCAAGAGGAGAAGGTGATTGTGGAGATGCCCATCACTTTTGCTTATTGTGAAGAGTGATATCAAGTTATTTTGGATATTGCATTGTTGAGGTGAGTGATTATTATAATATTATGATTGTGTTTGAATCCTAAGGCATAAATGCCTAATTCTTTCATAACTACCAAATTGTTTATTGATAAATACTATTTGAATTGACTATTGTGATATTCCATTTTATTGTATACATGAACTCAAATTATAATTCTTCTTGATATTGAATTGAAATCATGATTATTGATTTATCGATAATTTATGTTTATTGTTTACCATTGTACACCTTTATTTGATTATGAGCTGAAAGCAGAAATTCCTAACTTTGATGTGGGGTAAAACATCAGGCATTGTACACAGTGTACTCCGGTAGATAGAGTAAAGTATCCATGTCCTGGCTATGGAGGGCTTGTTGCCCTAACCGTGAGATATGATCAATCTTACGTATAGTTGAAGGTATACTCCGATAAGATGAGCCTCTACTTCTATTTGATATGATGAGTGAGTTTTATGCCTTAGTTCTCGGTAATGTATTTGAGCATAATGTCATTTTATATGGAGAACGTTAAGACATAGTTACTCGATACTCTTACTGTACTGGTAAGTTTCTGCTGAGTATGATATGGTATTGTTAATGGCCCCAATCGATTGATATTATTGAAATGATTGGTTATTGATTTGAACCATTTGGTTATTTATATTGAACCTAATGCTTATTGTTATTGAACCCAATCGTTTGATATTATTGAACCGATTGGTAATTGTATTTGATTAATGAACCATAAACTGTTATTGTAAACCGACATTGAATCACCAAGCTTCACAGGTTATGGTAGTATAATCTTTACTCACTGCTTTATCTCATTAATGATTCCATTTTTCAAATGAGCCATAGTCTATCGGTTAAGTTTCTAAGGCGTTCTTCTTCTCCAGTCCTCGAAAACTCAAATGATTAATGTAAAACTCACTTCTCATTATTTATTTTGTATAGATGATGATTCAAACTTAAATGCTTCATGGTACATGTATTAATGGTATTCTTTTGGTCCTTTAACGCATTAAGCTATTGTAAGATGACATTATATTGGAACTATGAATGTTATTGATGAATATGGATTAACATAGTTGTCTAGTTCAGATCTTGGAAGATTGTATGTGATTGGATAGTATAATATTATTAGATGATTGATTGGTAAGGTTCCTACGGATTTTCAGTGGCCTTAAACCTACTCATGCCCTAGGATCGTCACGGCTCGAAAGTCGAGTCGTGACAATAAGTCCTCAATTCGACCTTGTCTTACCAGACCAAGTGCCTATACTCGTTTACTTGTACATAGTCCATCAATTCACTTCACTTGTACTGAACTCGTCTATCCCATAGTGAACTCGTCAGCTCGTCTCTGTAACTTGTCCACCTTGACAACTCATTTATCCATACTTTGAGACTTCATCTTCGTTGGCAAAGTCGTCTTCAAAATCGAACCTCATTCTTAACATCAAAGCTTGTTCACGATTTGTAGTCTTTCTCCTCGTAATCCGTCACTTCTCAACACTTCGCCTTGTTGCCAAGACCCATTCCTACTACCGAAGCTCTACTTTGTCACCAACTTTGTCCTCGATATCATACACTCACTTGAACAGAAAGTCTTCATTCTTACTTCCCCTTTTTCCTTAACTGGTATAGAAATCCAACTGAAATTCTCTAACCATCCCGTCATCCTCGTCCTCGTCAGTATCAATCCTTTCTCTTAAACTTACAAATCTCCATATCTTACCAGATGTATGCACGATCCCATACGACGTTCACAATATGTAACGAACGTTATTTCACTCTCTGTCCTCTTCAAAAATTCTTAAAATCCAAGAACGTTCGTTCAACATCTTAACAGAAACTTGAGGTATTACATAAAGGCATACTCAATTGAGCTACAAACCATTTTCTTATTAATATATATAAGAATTTAAAATCTTTCATTCTTTAGAGCATCTTCAATGGTGCTCCTTAAAGAGCTTCATTTACATAAATAAAGAACATTTTAATCAATTTTTAAATATGAAGAGTGTAATTTTTTTTAAAAAGTCCAATGGACTCTTTAAATTTTAAATTTGCTTTTTTCCATAAAGATGATTTTAATTTTTTTCCCTCTTTCATTTTACAACATTTCCCTCTTTTTATTTTATGAGAGAATTAATAAATAATATGCATAAAAAATTGTAAAATTTAAAATAAAGAGTGAAATGAGCTCTCTAGATATGGAGAACTAAATTTAAATTTTATTTTAAATTTAAATAACAAAGAGCCCATTGGAGTCTTATTTTCTTGTATTAACTCTTTATTATAGAGAATTTGGAGTATATAAATAGCCCATTAGAAATGCTCTTACACTGCAAATTGTTGATATATAACTAATTCTTAATTAAATGATTTTGAAATTTTTTAAAAAGGCTTATTTAAAGAATTATAAATTTTTAAAAATTATTCAATACACCCAACACTCTTGATTAGATATGTATCATTTCTCACATTAAAAATCACTTTCTTACACCATACATGATTTGAGGGGAATTGAAAGGGAAGGGAAGGGAATGGAATGGAATGAAGGTGAAATCTTTTTTTTTTTTTTTTTTTTTTTTTATCTTAATCGACATTTGAATTCTTTTTATGAGAGGAAGGGAAAAGAAGGGTAATCCCATCATTCTCCATTGAAATTGGTTACATTCAAATTTGTAGTGTAAAAAATTTCAATTTAATAAAGTGGAAATTCTCTCTTTTCAAATTGTCCATTAAATTTTCTTCCTATCTTATTCATCCAAAAAAAATAAAAATATTTTTCTCACATGTTCTTTCACATCTAATTTTTAATTTTCTAGATATAAATGAAAAAAAAAAATTGCTCTTTCCATCCCATTCCCTTCCTTGGAAAGACTTAACTACATTTGTTATACATACTAGAGAATTACATATGCGTGTAAAAAGAGTATTAGTATCTTTACATCAGGTAAAATAATGAGATATTCGTAATAAAATTTGAAAATATTAATTTGTAATTAATTTGGTCTGTAAAAAAATAGGGGTAAAATACTATTTCGTCCATAATATTTTGACCTAATTAATGAAATAGTCCTTACTTTTTGATAAACTAATTAATTGGTCCATGAGGTTTAATTCTCGTCAATAAATTAGTCATTTTGTTACTTTTTTCGTTAAAAATATGTATAAAAACTAAAGTGTCCCTCATTTACTATTAAATTTTATATTTAAGTCATTTTCTTTATATTTTCCATAAACCCAATAAAAAAAATAAGAAATTTATCCTTTGTCTCAAGAAGTAACCTCATATCAGACTCTAATAAGCCATACTCAAAACCGACAGTGTCCTCATTAACTACCTTTCATCTATTGCCCAAGACCTGGACCAACTCATTTCAACTCCCTTTCACTTCCATCTAGATTCGAACCTGTAATAACCTAGGTAAAGCCTAGAAGTTAAAAGCCTAATTAAGTTATTAATTATTTATTTGTGATATTTTCACATGTTCATTGTGTTGCATGGGAATTTAACCATGAATCAATAGAGAAATTGTATGGATAAAATTTATATTGGTATGAATAGCAAATTACTAATGTAGGAATTGATGAACGAAGAAGAGAATTTATACAAAGAAGAAACAAGAGTTGTGATTGAATAACTATCAATTATATGTAGAAAATTTGGTGAATGTGGGACAATTAAATATTGGGCTAGAGATTAAATGAGGGGCCGGCCATGTTGGCTTGGTGAAGTGAAAATTATTTTGATTAAGTGTAAATAAATGAGAAAGATGATAGAAAATGAGGTGGGTTACGTATACTTTGAAAAGTCAACATTTTGACATAATGAAGTAAAGTCTTAAAATGAAAATTTAAATTTATTATCATCAAATTATTGATAGTTATATATAATTATTATTATTAAAAATTTAATAATATGGTTATTAATTACAACCATTGGATCAAAATAAGAGAATCTCCACTATCCATTCTTGATAACTATGATATAAAAGCTAGCATTTTCTCTTTCTTTCTCATTTCTCATCTTCCAAATTAAAAAATTGAAGACAACAACTCTTCTTCTATAACCCATTCGGCCACCATCAATTTGTCAACAAGAAATCAAGAACTTTTAAGGTAATTCCTATAACTAAGCTTGAATTTCAATTCTAGTATAATTAGGAGTGTGTATTGTTGATAGGTTGCAATTTCTTTCTTCTTTTTCTTGGTGGTGGGTTCGGCCTATTGAGTGGTATGGGGAATAAAGTTTTGTTTGTTTAAATTAAATGATAATTGAGATAATGGAGCGTAGAAATTGATGGAAATTGAAAGAAACCAACAAAAATTGAAAGTTGGAGAAATGGGTCTTTAGGTTTCGGCCTAAAAGAGGAAATTGGAATTGAAGTTGATTTTGTGATTTTAATGATAAATAACACTCTTTAGGATGTCAATTGATTGATTTTTGAATCAATTTGAAGATTGAATAAGGAATTGGAAAGTTCCCAATTCCTAAAATTGGGTAAATTAGGGGTTTTGTCCCAAAATGAAATTAAGTGCAATTGATGATGTGAAAATGATCTAATATGTTCTAATTGAGTTAATTGAACTTTAATTTGAAAAATTGAAACAAGAATTGAAAGGAATGGCTAATTAGGGTTCGGCCAAAGGAGAAATTGGGTTTAGAAATTGATGTTTATACAATTAATGTTAGAATGATGATTAATTAGGTGTTAATTGAATGTTTATGGAGTTAATTGGAAAATGGAAAGAATGAAATGTAATTTTCCCTAACTTAGGGTTCGAACAACATTGGAAAATTGGACCAAATGTGTTAAAATTTAATTGAATATAATAATAGCTTTAATTAAATGCCAATTGGATAATTTAGTGATCAATTTGAGAAATTGATAACTTATAAGACTTTTTCCCCAAATTGGAACTTAAACATGATAAGAGTAATAATGTACTTGGAAATTAATGTATAGCTACCTAAGCCTTTTAATAAAGCTAAAAGAAATAAAAATATATTGATCTTAATAGTTTCCAAGTAATGAAAATTTCTATGTGAATTGTAGAATCGAAAGATAAAGGAAAAGGGAAAATGAGTTCTCCAGAAGGTAGTAATTATTCGTTTTACTTGTGTTGAGTAATCGGAGCAAAGGAGTTTCGCAGTGAGTATTTAATAATATAGTATTCTATGTAATCTTCTTTGTTGAGATCACAAATATCCTTAAATTTCAATGATATCTGAATTCTTATTTGACTGATTAAGGGTCTTTTACCCGAATTGAGCCTAAATGTGTCTATTACTGAAACTGTCACTGTTATTTTTGAATGTACCTATATTGAGATTGATTGCGTATCGTGAACCTTATTCTTACTTTACTTTTCTTTAATGAAATAAGTGTTTGATTTATTTCTTTTAATGAGGCCTTTGGCCTATCTATTGTTAATTAAATTCTCTAATGAAATCTGATAACTCTAGTTTCTTAAAGTTATTTTACCTGTTTAAACTCAAATTTTGGTTCAGTTCTTGAGAATTTAATAATATTATTACTTATTTTGAGAAATAAATAATTATAAAAATTTATAAATAAATTATAACATGTTTTTAGTATTTTATTTTATTTTACAGAATAAAGTGAATTTCGAGATGCTATATAAAGGAGGTGGAGATTATCAACAAATATAGATGCCTAATTTAGGCAAATTGTCAAATGTGAGTGCCTAAATTAGATTGCCTAAATTAGGCAAATTGTCAAATATGGGTGTCTAAATTAGATTACCTAAATTTTGTTGACTAATCAAAGTCAATTTTATTGATTAATCAAGCCAATTTTGTTGACAATAAAGATGATAATGATGAAAGATGGTGGAAAAAAAATATGAAAATTGCCTATAAATAGGCATTACCACCCCTCATTCAAGGATCATTGAATCATTCATCATTGAATCTTTTAATCAATTAGATAGATTTATATTTTCTTAGTTTCATTTCTTTTTATTTTCATTTTGATCAAGAAGAGAAGTTTTAGAGCTCATGTACGCCAAAAATTGTATCACAAAAAGAGTTCTTTCTAAACTTTTATTCTTCAATTCAATAATAAGTTGTTATTATGTTTTCTATTAGATTTATTGTTAATTTAATTGTTTCTTTCTTCTTGATTATGAGTAGCTAAATTTCTTCTCCAAAATTTAGATGTAATCTTTTGATTTGCCTATGCTATCTTTGTTTAATTGATTTGGTTTTGATTATTGAAATTAATCTTTTATCTTAAAACTTAATGCTTGTGAATAATTGATCACTATTTGCATGTTTAAAGATATTATGTAAAGTAGCGAGAGTGAAAGCATAATATTAATTCATTAAAATATTAGACCAAGGGAATGTGTTGCTTAGAGATAAGAACACTCCTTTGTGATTAATTAAAAAATTTTCATAAAACTTAATGGGTTTGTGTTAATTGCTTGTGATCACGAAAGTAGACATAAGGTTAACATAAATACTTGTATTGTGTCTTGAGAGAGAACATCATATATTTTAGGGAAATCTAATCATTAATTCCAATGAAATTAAACCAATCTAGAGAACATAGAAAAGTCATGGGTAATCAATTGATGAAATCTAAATCCTAGATCTCTATCATATATTTAAATTTGTCTTTTAAATTTTCTTACATTTGTTTTAATTTTTTTTTTCTTCACAACTAAATTGATATTCTAAATATTAGAGTAATTATAATTTTGGTACTTGACAATACCTTCCCTGTGGAATCGACACTCTACTCACACACTATTACTTGCCCACGATCTGTACACTTGCAGATTTAGCACAACAAGTTTTTGGCGCTGTTGCCGGGGAAGGCGACATTGTCAATATCAATAAAATTGATATACTCTATTACTTTAGATTTTTTTTTTTGTTATTATTATTGTTATTGTTGTTATTATTGTTATTGTTATTGTTATTGTTATTTTTATTAATCTTATTATTATTATTGTTTTTGTTTTTGTTTTTGTTATTATTATTATCACATTCCATTTGTGTTTGTGAGAAGCGATCCCAATGCAAAATTTGAGGAGTTAAATTCTGAAATCGAGCATAGGTGTAAAGTTTTGAGAGATGACTTTTCACAACTAACCAATGGTGCAATGGAGGAGTGATACCAAATAGAGCAACAAACATGTATGATGAGGATAGTTTTAGTAAGTTAAATGCTAAAATTGATGCTTTGGTTAACTTATTTGATCAAGTTAATGCTAACATTT
>CATKHJ010127905.1:0-13341 GCA_949750685.1 Vernicia montana | reverse complement strand
AAAATATAAATGATTAACACAAAATATAAATATATTTTTTAAAAGAATAAAATAAAATAAAAGAATATAAATATAAATATAAATGAAATACAAAAAGAAAAAATTTTTGAGCAAATAAAATTCTAAAATTATAAAATATAGCTATCAATAAAAAAGGTGGGGACCAATTGTGAATGTGAAGGAAAAAAAATTAATAATAAAAAAAAAAACTCAACTAAACTAAAACTACGTGTGTGTGTGCGGAGCCTGGTTCCACCATACATGGTGGAACCAGGTCCATAATATAACAATTCCACTTTGGTGACATGTTTCAATTAATTCATCTAAAAATATGTATACAAAAATTACCAATATTTGAATTTAAAATTGTACCAAAATAATTTGGCCCAACAACCTAAAGCTTTAAACCCAAAGACTTGATCCTCTTGGGTTTAATATCCTTGGGCTTTACAAGTTATAATATTTATTGGACTTAAAAAAATGTTGTAATACGCTTTTGGGCTTTAAAAAGTCTTTACAACCCAATAGAGTTAACGATTAAAAAATAAAAGCCCTACATTTTAAAGAACAATTCTGCGCCGCCATCTTTGTTCTTCATTTTTTTTTTTTTTAATCATTAACCGAAACAGTAGGACAGCACCTAAAACAAATAAATCCAAAGTTGCTCACAAAAAACAATATCAAAAGATTCTGATTATACATATATATAAACAATACCAATTATATATATATTCAAAATTATTCTCAAATTTAAACAACTCCTAAATCAAAATTGATAGATTCAAGAACAGCAAAATAATCATAAATCAAATTTTAATTCGATTCTCAATTATTCAACATGAATAGTGGCTATGATACCACTTATTAGAGAAAATTCCTTTGGTGAAAACCATCACCTATAAACCCAAAATCATTTATGTTGGATCACCAAGAAATAATAAAGTAATATGCAGAAGTGTATCTGAATCTATAATGATTGATTGCTCTTTAAAGTCGTGCGGTTGGCTTTCCATATCAACATGTCTTTCGCAGAAAACCCTTTTATTTTCTCTGTGTTTTCTAAATGATGATGAGATGTCAATTTAAAACTCACAAATTACGTGTGATCTGAGGACCATAACCACTATATATGTGGATAACTCTTTGTCACCCACTTGTTGTTTATATTTTTAGCCCATCATAAAAATAGAAAGTATCATTGAGTCTCTACATATTAAAGGCCCACACCCTATTAGATACATTAAAACCCAAATTATCCACACCTTAGCAGATCACTTTTAATTGGACTTAATCTTATTTGATAATCTAAAACATATAATTATTCACATATAAGCCCAACATTGGATTAAAGATCCAACAATGTGGTGTCAAGGCCTACTAGTGTATTCTATCACTAGGCCCATGTATTTATCTCTCAATTTTATTGGGCTTCCCATCTATTTACATTGGTATCAGAGCTGATGGTTTGGCTAGGACAAATATAGAGACGATAGTCAGCTGTTATGGTAGCAGCTTGCATCGCCCACGTGGAAGAGCCGGGATACTCCCGGTGAACCCAAACCAGTGGAAATTAAAAGACTCCTGATGGGTGGGTCCAAATTGGTGGAAGTAAATAGCACTCTAGATGATGCTCTATGCTCGTAGGCTTCCGCTTTAGGGGGAGCCCAACCCAATGTTAGATCATCATAGCTTCCTGAGGACACTCTCCAACAAGCTTATGTTGAGGAAGAACTCACTAAGGAGTTTTCTAAGAACAGTCTTGAAAGCAAATAGATTCCTAAGTCCCTCGGGGGCAATCGTTTGGAAGTCCTAAAAGAGCTACTGATCTAAATTTGCCCCCTAGGGAGAAAGAAGAAATGGATGAATTCCATACTAGCCGCCAAAAAAGCAGGCCTTTGTTACCTTATCATATTATTGCTATTAACCCTAACCTCAATGCTCAGCTGGTTCTTTATGACAGAAAACTATTTTCTCATCGAGAAGGCTCGGGGGGCGTGGCACTAGGGTTCAACCAGAGAGATTCACTAAACCAACCCATGACATCAGTGTTCAACAAGAGGGACCTGGTTTACCTGCCTCGTGTGCAAAAAATTCTAATTCATATTGATTTTGAGAAACTGAAGGATCTTCCTGAGGCTAATTGGAAAAATCAAATGGGGAAGAACTGATATACACTGCTACTTCAAATTCTATGGGGAACCACTAAGGTAAATCATATTACTCTTGCTTTTTATATATAATGTTTTATTGCAAATGATAATTATCTGTATATCTTTAAAGATCTTATAGCAAAATGGCCTAACATTTAGAAAATATGCTAACAAGGTGGCCATTGAGCAAAAAATTTATGAGGTTATACAAATAAAGAGACTCTACAAAATGAGCTTCAAGAAAGGAGTTAGAATAAGAAAAAGAAAAACATGGGATACTGTTTCCAAATGGGAAGAGAGTCTTTAATCATTAAGTCCTCAGAAGAAAATTATTAAAAAAAGACATCTATAAATGTTGCTCTAGAGAAAATACTTTCCCATTATGTGGGGGAGGATGAAGGGTAAAAAAGAAAAAGCAACAGGCCATCCCACGGCCATTAGGTTAGGTTCCTAATGTTCTAAAAGTTTTCATGTATTATGTGACCTAACAAAATATGTAAGGCCATTCACATGGCCATTTGTATTTGTTTTTATTCTTTTCATGTAAGTTGGCTAATAGTCACTTGAATTTCAAATAATAAAAGAGGTAGACCTGATGGCCACTTTCTAAAGATTTGTATGCTATGTTCCTAATTTTCGATTTATATGTTTTTCACTAACCCATAAACTAGCCATGATCAAACAAGGAATCAACAAGACAATAAATGATGAATGACATGGTTGTAATGAATGTGTGCAATTGTTTTGTGGTGCATGGCTGCATGTGCCAATGAGATGGCTGTGGTGTGGTGGTTGTGAAAGTGATGAGTGGAGTCACTACATAAGAATGGAGGCTTAACCTCTGTATCAAGTCAAAGAAAGATGCAAAGTTCATAACAAATGGAGGCTTAGCCTCTACTAAACATCAAGGCACAAATCCAAATCTCAAAATGCCACAACTTGCATTAAATTCATTTCACAAATACAAAATATATGTAGGCTCAGCCTCTGTATCATTTAGAAAAAGCCATTTCACAATCATATGGATGTTCCTGTAGCAATTCATAAGCAACAATCCAATGAAGGCTCAACCTCTATATCAACTATCATTATCAACCCATTGACATCACTCATCACTTACCTTCGGCCAAAACTTAATTTTGCTTGAACTCTCAGGTTATTTTAGGAAGAGTCCTAAAATTTAATTTGGTTGGCTCAAAGGAAAAGGAAAGGCAAGGGTTACTAGCTTTAGGACTAATCCCAAGAAAACAATTGCTTTGAGAAGATGAAGGAGTAAAGTCATCAGGACAAAGGCAAAACATAAAAGGTATGAATTTCTCATGAAACTTATTCTAAAAATTATGAGAAAGGAATAAATTACCTGAAGTAGATATGCGACATACTTGGATCACAAAGCATGGTAATAGAAGGATCACTTTGGAAAGAAAAGACAATGAAGCATCAGCAAAAACAAGCCAATAAGAGGTAATTAAAATAACCAAAAGAACAAATTTTCTTGAAAATTACCTCAGTTGCAGGAAGAGAGCTAGAGAGTGAAGTTTGTGGATGAGAAGCTCTAAGCAAACGTAGCAAGCCCTAAGAGCATCATAAAAAAAAAAGAAAAGAAAAAGAAAAACAATAAGAATGAAATAATGAAATAAAAGGGGTTTTAAAGAGCAAAGAAAGGTCCAAGAACAAATAAGAATACTCGGACTAAATCATTGTCACATAGAGTGAGAAGCCTTGGCCAGAGCCATGGTAGAGGAGGTAAAAGAGGATGCTGGATCCATGACAGGAGCTGTAGAAAGAAATATAAGGTGCAAGTTATATTTAATGCAAAATAATGAAAGAAACTTCTTTTTTATTTGAAAAATGTTATTTTGAAGCTATATTTGCATAATACATATTAGGTCACATAAGCCTAATTATCTTGACCACAATGTATTGATGTACCTTGATTTCTAAAGAGTAAGATTAGCCAATAACCACCATTAAATTCATTCATGAAGATCCAAGTTCTAAAGTTTGAGAAACAAAAAATTTTCTTTTCCTAGAGGCTTTTCCTTGGGAAATAAATTTATTCACCCAATAATATCTTTCTCAAACCAAGGCTTCCTAAACCATCAAGCACAAAAATTCATTCAAGGCCGAAATTACCTTGTAATTTCAAGCCAAGCTACAAGATAGATATATTCAAATTATATTCATAAGAAACCATCTAAAAAAAAAAATCACCAGTTCATCAGGCTTTTTCTCAAGAATGCATATATGATGGTTATTGGCATATTTACTGTGTAAATGAACAAGTGATGTGCAAGCATTGAAATTTCAAGAAATATGCCAATATCATGGTGATTAAACATGTGGAAAGCAATGGAACACAACAAAAATAATTTTTGGCAAAAATACCAAATGCCAAAAATTTCAAAGTTTGAGTTTCTTAGCCTAATTGACTAAGAAATTGGTCTTAACCATGTTACATCAAAGAAATAAAGCTAGACATCAAAGAGAATGGTTTTTAACCATAAAACATTAGGGAAAACCAATAGAATATCAGGAGAAAAGTTTAGAGCCCAGAGATTATTGTTGAATGATCTAACAGGCAAATATCCAACAATTTTTTTTTTTAATTTGCCTAAGGTACTAATACTCCATTGGCCATTTGGCTAAGGAGGATTTCATTTGAATTCAAATCCATTTTTAAACTAGAAATTTTTGAGTCCTTAGATTCTTAATTTTTTCCAAATTATTCTAGTCATTTCCTACTACCATTTGAAGTTTTATTTTTCAAATTGGTGATGTGGTTAATTCTTTGTTCCAATATTGTTGCCCAAACCCAAGAAAATTCCCAATCTCATTTTTTTGATATCAATTAAGTCCATGTTCTTTTTTAGGATGAAATTCCATATAAGCCTAAACTTGACAAATTCTTCAAGGGCCATTCACATGGCCATATAATTTCTTTTTAGGCTAAAATTCTAAACTCATCAAAACCTAAAGATTTTGTATCCATTTTCTAGTATAAGTATGAAGTGTCAAATATTTTCCTAAGGGACAATTTATGGCCACACTCTTATCTCATTACTCAGACTCAATTACTCTCAAGCCAAAGTTTGGTGTCCAAGTGTATCTTTCATAGTGAATTTGAATATGCAATGGCCAAAACATGACCATTTAATTTTTCTCGTGATAATTTAGGTTACATTTTTCAAAGCCTAAAATTTTAATTTCTCAAGTGCAAATTCAAAACCAACCATCAAACAAATTGCTCAATTAAAGCCTAATTCTCTAACACTTGATTTGTGCAAACCCACCATAACTCACCAAAAATCAAGTTTGCAAGTTGAGCAACACATGGTCACCAAGCTATATCATTCATAAATTCATGCTAAATATTAAGGCCTAAGTTCATAAATTCCAACCACATTCAATGGCAAGCTCAAAGCATCTCATCAAATCAAAAGCAAAATCATGGAATTCCATTAAAGATTCATCAAAAATCAAGGTAAATTACCAATATGTTTTATCTTTGTTCAAATTTGCTTGTGATCACCATTTGTTCAAACCCATCACAATACTTTTAATGGCCAATATATGGCGATTCAATTCCATTATTCATTAAAGTTTAGGCTAAATTTCTAAATTTTTCATAAGCCTAAATCTTTGTTTGTCCAAAGGCCAACATATGGCCATTTCAATCCCATCATTTTTTTTTTCACATTTTAGGCTAAGGTTCTAAAGCCTAAGAAATTCTATTTCAAAAGCTATCATAAAATTGGACAAATGAAAGCATTATTTTTCCAAGCCAAATTGAAAATTTCATTTTTTGCCAATCACCAGACCACATCATTGCTCACAATTTAGGCTAAGTATTAAAGCCTAAATCAATTTTAATTGCTTGGTTCCTAATTTCATTCAGTCACAAAAATCAAATCATCAAAATTCATTTCTCACAAACCTCAATTAAATACCAACAAAATCTTTTGCAAAAATTAAAAGTCTTAAGAAAATATACCTTTCTTGAACTTTCTTCTTTGATAGACTTGAAAAAATGGTTGAAATCTTGTTGGTGATGGAGGTGGAGTGGAAAAATTTCCCAATACCAAGCCTTGGGAGATAGAAGAGCTATTGGATGGTGAATATTGGTCGCCGCTATTGTTGGCATCGTGTGGGTTGGTGCTAGTTGTGCACGGGCGCTATGTCTTAGGGTTGGGCTGCGATGGAGCTGGCGAGAAACCCACTACTGGACTGTTGGACGAAGCGTTAGGCGCCAATGATGGCGAGAAGCCCTTTTGAGTTGTTGCTGCACGTGTTAGGCTGTTGTACAAAGATGGCGATGCTGCTACGTGATGGGTGATTGGCGAGGCGTGAGCGTGGACTGCTGGGCTTGGCGTAAACTTGTTGGCTTGAGTAATGTTGCTGGTGACTCGTTTATGGCGTAGGTTATGGAGAAAATAAGTGCCGACCAAGCAACTAGGTTTAAGGATGTAGGCTATGATGGTTTGGCAAGATGGAGGTTGCTATTTGTCGATTTAAGGGAGAGAGAATCGAAGGAGAGAGAAAGAATTTGGGGAAAATTACTTGGGTTTTGTGAGAAAATTGAAGAAGTAAGTGGGTTTTGAAAATTAAAGTGGGATTTTGGTTGATTAAATTCAAAATTTGAACTTGAACAAAATCTAAAGGAAGGGATTTTGTTTCAATAGTTGGAAATAGAGTTTGAGTTGGGTTAGGAATTTGAAAGGGTTTGTGATTAACAAATGGGGGGTTAATAACAATAGAAGTCACTAAACTATTAGCTTTGTTTCAAATTGGTCACTAAAGAATTTTTTGTTGATTTATAATCACCAAACTTTACAGTTTGTTTCACTTGAGGTACCTGTTGTCCCTATATTTTACTTATTTCTATTTTATACCCCAAATCTTTTATTATCTTTTCAAAGAAATCCAATACCCTCTTTTCACTCACCTTTTGGCTCTGATACCACTCTTTGTGAGTTTGCTCCTTTTCTTTACTAGAGGCGGAATACAGAGAGCTACTCCTAAGGATCTTTAGAATGTGTTCTGGTATTTTTAATTTCTTTTAGCTTCTTGTACTCGTAGTGGTAGTGAGAGCTAGCAACAAATCCCAAAAGGCATTTGTTCTTAAGGAAAAACTCCTCAAATTCACTATGTCTAAGAGTCAGCTCTTTTAAATTTTTAGAAATTTTTTCTAAAGAATTATTCAAAGAGTCTAATCGATCTATAACAAAATTTAATAATTCTATTATTGGATCCTTGCTTACACTGTGATCTAGGTGATGACAATCAAGGTATGAACAATTAAAACATTTAATGCTCATCCACTAAATGTGTTAAAGCACCAATATGATCTAAAACAAGAAAGTTATAAATTCAAGTTCTTAGTCAAAATAATTTCTAAGATCTATGTCTTATTGATTCGAATTATCAAGTCTTTCGATCTTAGCTAAGCAAACCTTTAGATGTTCAACTCTATGTTCGTATTGAGCAAATACAAGATCCTGTAGTTTAAGATTAGCACTTAACTCTTCACTTCTAGTTTGGGTTAAAGCTAAACCTTTAAGCCAATTTCTATTAGTTGTTCGGCTAACAGACATAAATGTTTAAACACAAGTGTAAAACATTTATAGAATATATACCTTATAGACTGGGTCCACTAAGCTTCCGCAAATTACTTCAACTCTTCTTCAGGCTCTTCACCAACAGTACCTAAAAAGGTTGGAGGTTATAGCTGCCCTTTCTCTTTCTTTAGCAGGACTTACAAAAACTCTCCTATTTATCAGACCGTTTTGAAGAATAAGGTATATATGAGCTTTAAGTTTCTTTAGATAAAGACTGAAAAAGAAAAAAAATATGGACTTGCTCAGAAATATTTATTTTTTATAGAAAATCTGAAGATGTTTTAACTCTCCTTACATAACACATAAGGAGATATATATAGAGGTTGTAGAAGCTGGTGTCCATTGTACTGTTTTCCAACTCAAAAGTAAAAATAATTAAAGCATACAGTCAAACCGACAATAATTAAAGCAATCAGATAGCTGGTGCCTCTGGTACTGTTTTTTAGCTGTGTACAATAATTCACAAGACAAAAATTAAATTTATCCTTATCTTTATAACTCAGGAGATAAGGACTGCCTATCTTACAAAAGATACGTTATTTTCTTTAGAGCTACAGATCTTTGACAGCTGGTGCTTTCTTGTCTGCAACCACTTCAGAAAAGTAATTCCTCAATTATCACGTTGAGGTTGACGTCATGGATGATGAAAATGTCACTCCATCCGTGAGTGAGTGACAGGGATGTCCATGTCTTCTTTGAGTTCCCTGTAGTCCCTCACCATTTCTTCTGCAAGGCGCTGCTCTTTGTATCCAGCTATCTTCTTCTAAACCTTTATAGTTTATAGTTAGAAATCCAAACTAGGATCTTGATCAACTAGTCTCAGAAACAATTTCTTTGCTTTTTCATGTCCCTTTAGCATGGATATTGATTTAACAATTAGAGTATAAGGGGACCAGATAGTAATAGAGATTTTATCATCTCTGAGAAAGACATAATTGTTAGCATATATTGCCTTTCCCAGGCTAGCTTTAAAATTTTCGATCCTCAAAGCTTTGGTTATAATCTTATTTTCTACACACATTTTAAAATGAATTTTTAGATTTTGATTATTAAGCTTTTAAGGTTCAACAAACTGCTTAGCCATAACAGGACGAAGATCCCATATTTGATAAGGATATTGAATTGTACCATCTTCACCATAATCCATAATTGTGCTAATTATCTAACATAAAATTATCCTTGAGTCTGTCCTCAAGTATTCCATGGATTCCTACACAATGTTTGGAAGTGATTTTCACAGATCATTATCTTCTTTGTTAATCTCGATAATCTATGTCAAGCTTGCATCTGTATATCTGAGGCTTTCTTTCGCCATTTTTGCTTCAATTCTCAGAAATAAACCTCCATATGATTGCCAATGAATATATGGATAAATCATAGAACATTCCTTTAGAGAATGATCTATCGAGTCCATTTGCTTTATTTTTCTAGTGTATGCCACCTCTACTGGGATGAATGAACTCATTTCATCAAGGAGTCTTCCTGTTTTAGCAATCACTTTTAGGAAGGCTTCTTCATCCATTTTGTGGATATCAAGTTGTCTTTCTAGTTGTTACAAATAAGAAACAACTTCATTTATAAAGTGTTGTAGTTGCTGGAAGTTTCTTTTTTCTAATCCTCCCTGCAATCCTGAACACAACATAGATCCATATTTTGAAAGACCATAATCGTACTTAAAAAAGTACCAGGAATTTTCATCCTTACAAGTTTTTGAAACCTCAAGGTTATCGACCCTTATAATTTCCATGAATATCATCATATTCATTTTCAGAATCTTGCATTGTGACTTTCTTAGGGGACTATTGTTCCTCCTGCTCTTTTTGTTTGTTTGAAATTACTTCCTAATTAAGATCACAATCATAAGTTTCCATCTCTTCATCTTTTTCAGACTCTTTCCATCCTGTGGCTTTAATGGATTCGATAGATATATCTGTACTTGGAGGTTTTGAGTAAAATACCTTGAAGTCATGTTTACCTAATGGTTCTCCTAGATAGTCCTCCTTACTAGAAGTTTGGTTTGGAATATGTGAATATTCACTAGAATTTCCACTAGCCTTAGAATCGTGACTTAAACTATCACCAGAGTTATTAAAACTCTCATCTTTTAAAGGAGTTTGGGAATCCGTGAGGATTCACCGACCTTTCCCCCAGCCTTGCCTGAGCCATCGTGGCTACTCTCCTATGAAGGATTTGGGCATTGCGGACTTCCCTTAACGTCCATAACAACTTCATCCTTTTAATGAAGTTCATCCCTCCATTCTTTTATCTTTTCAAGAGTGACTCCAAATTCTTTGGCTACCTTTTCTAGATAGAAATCTTTGGGATTTCGTGTCTGAGACACCATAGGTTTTTTCTCCTTTGTCTTTTGAATTGGAGCTTTTCCCTTTAATTTTTCATTAGCCTTTTTTTGACTAACCATTTCCTCTGAATTCACTATTTTTTTCCTTAGACATTCTGAAGAATTGTGTCCTTGGGATTTACACAGCTAGCAAGTAACCTCTTTTGGACCTGCTGCTTTTCTTTTCATCCTTGAAGAACCAGAGCCACTACTCTTGGAGTCTTTATTCCTATTATTACTTTTCTTCGTGCATTGTTTTTGGGTATGACCTTCCCTCTTGTAGATCCAACACATTTTAACTTTGGCAGCAGGATCCATCTGCAAAATTAGACAATTCACGAGAAAGAGAATTAGCTATTACATTTTTATCAGAAGCAATATATTCAATTTCAAATTTGTAATAACTAAACCATTCTTGCAACCTTAAAATTCTAGTTTGCCTAGCCTCTTTAAGGTTCAGATTCATAGATCCTTTGAAATAGGTTGAATATGTTCTAATAACAAACTTTTTGGGAGCCAGGAAGATGTAAGAAGCTTTTATGCCATTTTTTGCTACTAATACTTCCTTTTCATGGATTGGGTAATTAATTTCTGCTCTTTTAAAAGTTCCAGACCAATACTTATAGATCTATTTTGGTTTTCTTCCTTTAATTTTTGAAACTGCTCCCTAACAATTCTCTGAAGCATCAGTCTTCAAGACTAACTCATCGTCATCAGATGGTAAATTTAAACAAGGCAAAATTTTCATTCTTTCTTTTACTTGAATGACAGCCTGAGTGTCTTCTTCTTCCCAAAACCAAGAATTTTTATCAGATGTTTTCTTAGATATTCTACCCAAGTATTTGGAAATATTTTTTACAAACTGTCTAGCATAGTTAGCAAGTCCACAAAATCTTTGTACTTTCTTCCTATCTTCTAGTTCATCAGGAAAATTAACAAGTTTTTCAGAGATAACTTTGAAGCCTAATTTTACCTTTTTCTATTTTTATCCCTAAAAACTTTACCTTTTCCTGAAACCATTCTATCTTTCTTTCTGATAGAGTCATACTTTCATTTTTGAAAATATCAGTCACTTGTTCGAGGTGACTCATGTGTTTTTTCTCAGTTTGAATGAAAACTAAGACATCGTCTATATAGACCACACAAAAAATTTTCAATGCTTTAAAAGCATTATCCATTTTGCATTGAAACAAGCTTGGGGCATTTTTCAAGCCGAATGACATTACTAACCATTCATACATCCCTTTAGGGGCATTGAATGCTGTTAGGGCAATTGATTCTTCTTCCATCTTTACTTGCCAATAACCACTTTTAAGATCAAATTTAGAAAAGATAGAAGGTTGTTTTAAACTTACCCTATCAATAACATCTCCTGCTGTAAGGATTTTATACCCATCGTCTTTTGTAGCTTTATTTACCTGATGATAGTCTATAACCATTTGTGCTTTTCCTCTCACCTGCTCTGCATGGTTAATAACTATAAAGGTTAGACTAGAGTGTGGACTGTTACTATCTCTAATCAAACCTTTTTCAAGCAATTCAGGAATCTGTTTATCAAATTCCTCTATCATCTCATTTGTATATGTTATATTTCTTGTACAAATGATAGTACTGGGATCTTTTAGTTCTAATTTAGCGATTATGCCATTTAGAACCCATAATTTTAATGGATTATCACTAAAATTATCAGCTAATTTCACAAGAAACTTATCCCATTTTGGTCCTTTTAGCTTGAGGTTTTGTGCAATAGGTTTTTCTATTACACCTTGTGTTTTGACACACAATTCTTTGTACCAAGAGGTACCATTTGGTTTAATGTCATATCCAAATAAACAATCTATCCAAGTTTCACCACGTTAGGCTCACACTCTGAATGCTGGTTTACAAGGAATAGATCCATACAACTTTGAAATCCTAATGGGATAAAATCCAAATTTGAGCTTTAATTTAGGAGTTTTCAGAGATGTAATTTTGACACCTCCTAAAGAGATGTAGGTATCGTCTTGCACAAAAGGTCAATTTTCCTTTTGCCCTTTTAAAAATGCATTTCCTAAGATAATGTCTGCATCCAAGTCAGGGAAAGCAAGAACCATATCAATAGTAAATTTTTGACCACTAATGATAACAGGAACCTGTTTCTCATATGTGAGACCTCGCCTAAGCACCAGTTCGATCCGTTGAAAGGGAATCGAAATTCTCATTTGGGTTTGTACTCACAATGGAACCCTCGGGTTCAAATTGGTTGATTTTGAAAAGTGTTTTGGGAGTCGCCACCTTAATTTATTTATTAATTGAAAAAAGTAAGGAAAAACCCATTTGACTCCAATTATTATCCTAATAGAAAAAGTGCACTAGTCCTCGATTACCAAAGAGGATTCGGAAGCTAGGTTTTTGGTTTATTTAAGAAAAACGAGTTTGGCAAGTTTAATACACAATAGCTTAAAATTAATTTCATGAATAGTTACAAATGTATGAACAATTAAACATGCATGAATCATTCAATAATAAAATAAAGTAAAGGCAAAATAAAGAAAGCAGAAAAATAATTAAATTTACAATTCAAATCAAATTATGGGATACTTCCTTTAGCCCTTATGGGATTCTAGGGAAGTCACATCATTCCCTAAACTAAATTCTAATAAAAGTAACAAAATAGAGAAATAAAACAAAACACAATACCTAAACTATGTGAAGAAGGTGAAAAAGGAGGAAAGTTTATTTTAATTAGATTTGATGCTTTAGACAAGCATTCCTACGTATCACTTTGAATGAGAAACAATATCCACGTGGTTCGCCCTTTTTACGAAGGGGGCTTGTTTAGTTTGAGCCTTTTATCATGTTTCAGATTGATTGATAAAAATGAGGGTCGATTAATTGATTAACCAATTTAATTAATTACTAAGTTGTTAATTAAGTCAGGTTCTAATTAATAAACAAATGCATCGATTCAAATTGATTACCAAGTTAATTAAATCAGGTTCTAATTAACATGTAATTTCTAAAGTGATTAATTAAAAAGAATGGGATTGAAAGAGAAAGAGAGAATACAAAGAAAAAGGGAAAATAATAAAATATGCAAAATAAAAGAACTAATTAAAAGAAAGGGATGAAAGAGAAGGGGACATGGAAAGAATCTCTAAGAGGAATAATAAAAGACAAACAAGGCAATATAAAGAATGAAAAATAAAATAAAAGAACAAAAAAAAAAGAAAACAAAAAGAAAGAAAAAGAGAAA
>CATKHJ010127874.1:0-11437 GCA_949750685.1 Vernicia montana | reverse complement strand
CTATTATTTAGAAAATTAATTTAGTTGTGAAGAAAAAAAAATTAAAACAGATGTAAGAAAATTTAAAAGACAAATTCAAATATATGATATAGATCTAGGATTTAGATTTCATCAATTGATTATCTATGACTTTTCTATATTTTCTAGATTGGTTTAATTTCATTAGAATTAATGATTAGATTTCTCTAAATTATATGATGTTCTCTCTCAAGACACAATACAAGTATTTATGTTAACCTTATGTCTACTATCGTGATCACAAGCAATTAACACAAACCCATTAAATTTTATGGAAATCCTTTAATTAATCACAAAGGAGTGTTCTTATTTCTAAGCAACTCATTCCCTAGGTCTAATATATTAATGAACTAATATTATGCTTTCACTCTCGCTACTTCACATAATATTTTTAAACATGCAAATAGTGATCAATTATTCACAAGCATTAAGTTCTAAGATAAAAGATTAATTCCAATAATTAAAATCAAATCAATTAAACAAAGATAGTCATAGGCAAATCAAAAGATTACATCTAAATCTTAGAGAAGAAATTTATCTACTCATAATTAAGAAGAAAGAAACAATTAAATTAACAACTAATCTAATAGAAAATATAATAATAACTTATTATTGAATTGAAGAATAAAAGTTTAGAAAGAATTCTTTTTAGAATATAATCTTCGAGAGTTCCAAAACTTTTCTTCTTGAACAAAATGAAAATAAAAAGAAATGAAACTTAGAAAATATAAATCTATCTAATTAATTGAATGCTTAAATGATTTAATTCATGATTTGAATGAGGTGTGGTAATGCCTATTTATAGGAAATTTTCATCTTCTTTTTTACCATCTTGCATCATTATTATTATGACATCATTGTTTGCATCATTAATATCATGACATTATTGCTTGCATCATTAATATCATGACATTATTGCTTGCATCATTAATATCATAACATCATTACTTGCATCATTAATATTATGACATCATTACTTGCATCATTAATATCATAACATCATCGTCTGCATCATTAATGTCATTTTGATCTGCAAAATAAAATAAAATAAAATACTAAAAATATTTTATAATTTATTTATAAATTGTTAGAATTATTTATTTATTAAAATAAGTAATAATATTATTAAATTCTCAAGAACTGAATCAAAATTTGAGTTTAAACAGGTAAAATAACTTTAAGAAAATAGAGTTATCAATCTTCATTCTAATGTTATGTGAATTAATGCACACCATTCTTTAGTATGATCATATTTCGTTATGGTGTTGTAGGATCAAATCAGTTTGGCTGAAGTCAAGTACCCTTTGGAACATTTTAAGGTAAACAAATACAGATTGAATTCTCTATGTACCCTACTAATTATCTGCTTTTGCATTGTGTATGAGCTTGATTTATGAGAACATCTTTCTGTTTTTGCATCACTATGGAAATCCATGTTGCCTACCTTTTCATCTAGTATGAGGCCATGTTCTAAACACATTACAGATCATTATTGTTTCTTATGGACTTCAGTTAGCCTTGAGACAAATGAATCCTTGAACAGATTTCAGTATTTGTTGAGATTTAGTAGCAAAAAATCTTGATGTGAACAATTTGATACCTTAAATAGAAATTTTGTTGTATTTTGTGTAGATAATTATTTGGAATATGCTTAAACTTGATTAAAGTACTAAAACTTGAATAATTTTTAGGTTTGTATCAAGCTTCAATTCAACTGAGCTTATTTAAGAATAAATATACCAATCTTGAATTACCTAGTGCATGACTGAGCTTGACTTGTTGCAGCCCTTTAGAGACCAAGCATTTGGGCTCCATGTAATCTTGGAGTATTTTATTCGCATCACTTTGAACCTTAGCATTCATAGTTCTAGCATTAAATGCTAAAGGAATATTGGATTACTCTAGTAAATTACTGCAGAGGATACATGCATGCTATTGCAGTAATGTGCAGTTTTGTTATTTAGTACGGTAAAATTCATGTAATAGTTGGCATCAACAAGTAAGACTCTTGGTATTTTAGGTTTTTCTGCCATTTCTATTGATGTTTGAGATTGATTTGATTGAGATCTTTTTTTTACAAGGATTAAGTGTTAAATTGATATTGTGGTGTAGTCTTGGGCTTTGTAACACAAGTTCAAGTCTTGAGTATAACCAATACATGTTCAACTGCTGATGGATAAAGTTCCCTGCTTATTACCATATTGAAGTGGGCAGATTCTAGCTTGCAAAATATTTCTTTATTTTTTTTTCCTTTTTTTTTTTTTGTCGATTTGTGGATTTTAATATCCAAATTATTCCTTATTCTAGTGATCTTCTCATTCTTGCAGTCTTACATGTAACTATGTTAGCAATTGAAAATCAAAATGTTGTTTCCAGACTTCCCTTAAACAAATGAAACAACTTTTGCTATCGAACCTTCCTTTCTCAGACTTTAATTCTTCAATCCTGAACCTAACTTTTAATGATACTGATTTGTTAGTGCAGCCTGTACTTCACCTGCTGTGGTACTGCATATTGCATTTCATTAAAAGCTTTAGATTATAATATTCAATATGTTGGAGTTGACTAGTTTACTGAAATCAATCAAATCAATAGTCGGAATTTGCAGTCGCTCTTTAGCCGTTCATTGGACATAGATGACACTTAATCTTATCCATGTTTCCTTTGGACACTGATGAATTTCAATAGATTGAGCAATATGGCTTATCATATTTCCCTCCCTCATATGAGATCAAGTCATCCTAAGCAAGTTCTTCTTTGGGAAGAATACGTAAAACTTTGTGCAACTCAGTTCGTTAAGTTTGTACCTGAACATAAGAGAACCTTAGCTGTCATCGGCATAATTAATGACCAACTTAAAATTTGTCATATGATTTTTAGTCTAGCCATTGGGTGGAGTCACGGAGACAGGATATTTGTTAACATTGCTGAATCCAAACACAGATTGTTCATTTGTAATGGTTCTTAAATTCTATATGCAGACTTTCAATGACTTTTTCATAAGGGAGTTAAAGCCTGGTGCAAGACCAATTGCTTTTCCTGAACGTGATGATGTTGCCATTTGTGCAGCTGATAGCCGGCTGATGGCATTTAAAAATATAGAAGATAGTTTAAGATTTTGGATCAAGGTAATTCTACTACCTGCATCTTAGAATTATGCTTCACTTTTATTCTTGTCACTGGTAACAAAGTACGTATAGCTTGGTATGTTATTAGAATGAGAATTTTTCTGGGGAAGAGAACATTTACAACTTGTATATTGATTTTGATAACTGTGGTTCACTACCTGCATTCTGTATTACAAATTATAAGGTACTTTTGCCTAATAATTATTCAGACGATTTCTTCATCAAAATATATGAGCTAATTTTCTCAATTCCTTGGAAGAAGAACTTGAGGTGATTCAAAATAAGGTCTTGGACTAAACATTAATCAGAAAAAATCTTGATGTGGCTCTCTCTCTCTCTCTGTCTCTATCTATCTATCTATCTATCTCTCTCTCTCTCATAACTAAGACAACCATAACGAAAGTATGGTAGTGTTAACTTGAAGTAGAGCTGCTTGGAATATGTGAAATCACTGTAAGGATCAAAGATATAGATAAGTTTCTAATTTGTAGCTGTACCTCCCCACCACCCATAAAGATTCTTTATGCATTCTCATACATTAATTCTTTAGTTATAACAGTTAATTTCTGTTATCATTTCTTATAATTTCCAGGGCCGGAAATTTTCTATTCAAGGCCTTTTGGGAAAAGAAATATGTTCTAGCACTTTTGTTGATGGAACTTTGGTCATATTTCGACTGGCACCTCAGGTATTGGGTAAAAGCTGCTTTGCTACTTTTTTTATATAAATGTTGGTTTCACAATTTTTAAGTTTTTGAGAAAAGAAGAGATCCTAGAGTTTGTTGGTTTCAAATAGCATCTTTCCCCCAAGTGCCAAGGGAGGTCGTGGTCAAATTAAGAATATTATTTATCTGCACAAAAAGAGAAAAGAAAACAAAGAGAGGGGAGGAGGTGGGGGGAGGATAAGCAAGGCTATTTTAGGAGATGGCTGCTGTTCAATATCTCATCTATGATTTTGATGTTGAGAAAGGGAAAAGGTGATGGGGAGAGAAGTGTAAACTTTATGATGGTAGGACTATTTGCTACTAATTCTTGTGTGTGCTCCTTGTTCAGGTACTCTAGTAGAAACTTTTTAGGATTTCTCTCCGCTTCAATTCTCTTCAGCTGACCTATTTTGTTCTGAAGATAAATCATATATTCTAATTTTTTCATTTCTGGCTTTAATTTCTTTGCATCATTGCAGGATTATCACCGGTTTCATTTTCCAGTATCTGGAACCATTGAGCAATTTGTAAATGTGCCTGGAAACTTATATACAGTATGTGGATTATTAAGAAGCATATTCAGTTAGTTGTTTGTGGTCAGTTCTTCTGTATATGCTCAGATTATCTCCCTTGTATCTGCATTTTTTGTTTTCTCAGGTTAATCCCATTGCTGTCAATAGCGAGTATTGTAATGTTTTCACGGAGAATAAGCGAGTTGTATCAATCATTTCTACTGCAGAATTTGGAAAGGTTTATTGTTATAATCATGTGACTTACAGTTTCTACTTTTCTCTCTTCTAGTGTGGATGGTAAATAGTAAATTATAAAAACAATTGGCTTGCTTAATGTTGTAGATGCATTATAATGCTGCTTTTGGGGCTGGTATCTGTTTTTGTTTTTCTCAGGGTTGAGTTTTAATTTATAACTTGACTCAACTAAGCCTTATCCCAATCTAGTTGGAGTCTTCAATGTGGGTGCTTTACCTCTATTCAGTGTGGTTTAGAGCTACATTCAGAGTTTTCTTGCATATGATGGGATGGGAAATGTGAAAGTGTTTTGTTGGCACCTTTGATTCTCAGTATCATGCTTAGGATTTTGAAATGCTGAATCATGGTTTTGGCATATATGTCAATCCAATTTTTGTGAGCAAAGTTCACCCCGTGTTTTCCTTTAACTTAGGTTTGAATCAAGACTAGAGAGAATACTTGATCCCATCTGTATTAATGCAAGAGATGCCAAGAAGCATGCGCTTTGCATTTCCTTGGACTGTAATTTTGACTTCTAAGATGTGTTTAGCTTCAACAATTAACTCCACCTAACAATTCAGATATTCTTCCTCATCTCAGAAGAATCCACTGTTGCAGTTTCTGAGTTGACTGATATTGGAACAAATTCTTTGTGTTTTTGGTTAATTAGGTGGCATTTGTAGCAATTGGAGCAACTATGGTTGGTAGCATCACCTTTTTGAGAAAGGAGGGTGACTATGTCAAGAAAGGAGATGAGGTTTGCAATTCACAATTTAATCTTTTATATAATGTTTTGGTCCAGGAATACAAGTTTGGCTTTTTTGAAATGGCATTGCATGTGTTATATTACAGTTTGGATATTTCTCATTTGGTGGAAGCACTGTGATTTGTGTCTTTGAAAAGGTTGGTACTCTCTTTTCGATATACTATGTCTATAATTAAAATTTTCATCTTCCTTCTGTTATATGTATAAGGTACTAATAATATATTCCTGTTACTTTCACAGCAGTATACAGAACATTACATCAGAATTTCTGATCTTACATCTATAGCGTACTTAATGGATGATTTTCTCTATGATTTTTTTGTGTTTGCATGTTTGCACATATCATCCAATACAAGTGTTTCTGAAATTCACTAAAAAACAAGTTTTAGCTCGAGTTCATCTTTCTAAAGGTTTCAGGCTCATACACATAGAACAAGTAATTAGCATCTATACAAATTTCATATCTAATCAGAGGAATATTGTGCAGGATTCAATTCAAATAGACGAGGACCTCCTTGCCAATAGTGCTAGATCACTTGAGACCTTAGTTTCTGTTGGAATGAAGTTGGGTGTTGCCACAAGGAAACAATCTGAAATTGATTTGCCAAACTTGGAAAATTTTGTGCTAGAAGCTTGAGATAGCTCAAACATTTCACATAATTTTGATTCCACTCGTGTGGAATTCTATGTAAATGTTACTTGTGAAAGGCATTAATACCCATTAGTTGCCAGAGTGAACCTTATTCACTTCCTTTCTTTATAGTACTCGTCATAGTTTTGTAGATGTGTGCATTCACCAGAATTATGGCATGCGTGTTTGTGTCATCCTTGTTTTCCACTTCTTAATTTCTCGAATAATTCAGCAAAATAAATTGTCTGTAGGCTTGTCAAAGTATCAAACATTATTTTGTAATGCTTTTTATTTTTAATATATATGCATTCAACATATTAGTGTAATTTTTATTTATTTATTTTTATCTATAAAAAGAAAGAGGAAAGAATAAAATAAAAAAAAATTAGATTGAACTATGTCTACAACGATAAAAATAATTTGTTCTGAGATGCAAAACTTTTTTGTAATATCATTATATTTTATAAAAAAAAATACTTCAAATTTTTATTTAATTTTTTTATTTTTTATTAATTTACATCAAATAAAATGGGTTGTGGATATTGGGTTGTCATTAGATCAAATGGGTTGATATGCAAGTTCGATTAATTTTGTAATTTATATAGAGGTGTAAATAAACCAAGCTGTTCGCGAGAGGTTTGGTGTTTGACTCGATAAAAACTTGTTCGCGTTCGGTTTATTTTATAAATGAGTCAAGTTTGAACCTTACTTTAAGACTCGATGAATAAACGAGCTGAGCTTGAGTAAAGTTAAGTTCGGCTCGATTAAACTTGCGAACAACTCAATTATAAGCTCGTAAATAGGTTCGCGTATAGCTTGATTAATAGGCTCGTGAACAACTTGATTATTATTATTATTATTATTATTAACTTAATAATTTTGACATTTCAAAAAATATATTTTAATACTTTTATAAACTTTTTGATAATTCAATTTGATTAAAATATATATTCTCCTAATTAATATAATTTAATATTTTCTTATTATATAATCTAATATTCTAATTTTTAAAAAATATTTTTTTATTAATTAATATTTTGCAATACATGTGATATATATTTTTTTTCATTAATTGGATGATTTTACTTTTATATTAGTTTTAAATATTTTTGTTATAGTTATTTTATTAGAAATAAATATTTAGAAAATTGAGTATTTTGATAAATTATAAATGAAATTCAAAACGAGTCAAACTTGAGTTCGAGTTTAAACGAGCCGAACTTGAACATGATTTTCAAGCTCGATCTAAAGCTCGAACTCGAAAAAAAAATATCGAATCAAATCTGAATAAGCTAAAATTCGACTCAACTTGGCTTGATTACACCTCTAAATTTATAATTGTGTGCATCACAACACTTATATTATAGCCAGAATTATGGATGATAATTTTGACCATGTTAGATATTCGTCTAATTTTGATTCTGATTATTTGTCATGTTTATAGATAGCATTTTAATTATCTGTTCTGTTTATAAATAGGATGGTTGACAAATGGTGTTCTCGTCTTAAATTCATCTCGAATATTCGTTTATATATATATTAAATATTTTTTATAAAAATGTAATATATATATATATATATATATATATATATATATATATATATATATATATAGGGTATCTATGATTTGACCCGTAATGCAACCCTAATATAAGATAGATAGGATTGGATCAAAATCCGACTCGTATCCTAGCCGTGGCCATCACTGAGAGAATCGAGGAACAGCACTAGCCATACGATGAACAATGAATTATGATTCAACCACAACTACCATATACATATATTCAGAACAACTTCACAACTTCATTTGTCCAATCATGTGGTTAAGTTATTAATCAGCAATGGAGCTCCTAAAAGTGTTTGTGATGACAAAATATTCAACCGGATCTTATCAATCAATTTAGCTCTCCAACATCTTAGGTATTGATGCTTTTGAGTCCTAGTTATATATATACGTGCACTCTGATACTTTTGTTCTTACTTCTTATTATGTTTATAATGTTGTATGTTGATCAGGGAGCTTAGCCAAGTGAATATATATCTGTCTTCAATTTGGTTATTAGACTATGCCTTCCAAAAAGGGTAAGTTCAAACCTATATTTTCTATACTCAAAAAAATATAAATCCATATATTTTCCTAATTGTTGCTTATCTCCTTTCTTGGACATGGTTGTAGATGAGAAATGCAGTAGAGACTGTGAAGCATCTTGCTTGGAAAACAGATGAAATTGATGAGAAAATTTACCACTATGCAAAGGAAGGACTGCTTATTGAGCTGGCTGCTGGTGGCTCATGAGAAGGTTTTATCTCCATCCTTGTTTGAGAGGATATCTGGTGTTGTTGGAAGCATCAATCTTCGTGAATTTGTTACAGCTGAGATCACATTGCTAACAGTTATGAAAATCAAATTAGAGCACAGTGAAAACTCTCAGTTGCTTCAGACTTGCAAGGAAAAGCTTGAGGTGATGATGTCTTCATTGCAATTGCTTGAAGTATTCGAGAGGGTTGGTGATCAAACTGCAGCATATCTTAAGCTGAAGTGACCTGAGGTATGTCTTTGATGGCGCGCAATGCTGGTTTCACTTTAGATGCTTGTTCTGTCTAATGGCCTAGCCTTGAGAGAAAATAGTTTAGAATTATCACTCTATCTTCTGGTTCTACCTCACTGTTGATTGTTACTAGTTCAATATCTTGCATTATACAGTTGTCCGTATTTAAAAAAAAAAAGGGAGATTGTTAATAATTTAGAATATGATATATATTGTCCTAGATATGGTGAAATCTCTCGGTTTTTAGTGTTTCTTGGTGACACCATGGCAGTGCAGTTGCCTAGTTTCTGTTAGATTTTTGCCAGATTATAGTTTGCTACTCTCATAGTGTTGCATTCCATGCTAGCCTGCCCACATCGTACTTTTTCTGTTCTAATTTCGTGTACCAAACTACTCGTATTTCAGGTAACAGAAAATCAGGTATCCGAGGAAGTTGCGTGGCTACTGAAAGAAGCGGGCTTTTCTTTGAAGCTTGCGGATCTGGATCTGACTCAATATAAGCTGATTGGTTATGGTGGTGTTTATGATCAATGGGAGTATAGGATGGCTACAAGCCAATATAGGATCTCTGCTGATGAATTGCATCTTTTAGGTGATATTAATTTCTTTCTGAGAGGAAATAATGCACATGCATATATTGTGAAGAACTCAAATTGATCTCATTTTTCTTGCACAGTAAACCGTGAAGAATGCTCATCAGTAGACCTTGGCTTGCCACACTGCATGGAGCGAAGGAAGTCCTCAACCTCTTAAACCAAAGGGAAATGTGAAGTTACAGAAAAGGGCATTGAAGGATCCTAACTTTCGCATTATTATAACAAATGTAATGATGTTCCTTGAGATATTTGTTAAAAAGCATATTTGGCAATAGTGAGTACAGAGGCAAGAACTTTTATTTCTTCAGTTGTAATTAATTCTTGCTTAAAATTTGGAAATAAATTTCTTGGTTGCCATTGTTGGGCTACGGGTACCAAAATGCGGAATAATAACAATCAATAAAAATAACGCCAGTAATTTAATGTGGTTCACCCTTAATTTTGGGCTACATCTACGGGACAAATTTCGAATAAAATACTTCCACTACTATTACGAATAGTAGGTAAAAGAGAGTCTTCTCCAGATTAAATCTAGAGACAATACAATATTAAAATGAGATAAATCCAAAATAGCAATACTCAAAGTGTTTCTCAAAAATACCACAAGTATTTTTCTCACTATTTTGTCACTCTCCTTTTTAGGAATTATTTCCTAAAAATAATAAAACTCTCAGAGAAAATTTTATTTTTGACTCTTTAAAATTGCCTATACAATTTTTTTTGTTGCTTCCTCTCGTTTCTATGCATGGCTATTTATAGCTATGCATATGTACTGTTAATGAAGAAGCCAATTCCAAATGGAATTGGCTTCCTCAATAGTCAGTTTTTATTGGCACTGTTTTAGACTTTTTTTTTTTTTTTTTTCCAAATGTGTGGGTCCCTCCATTGAGAGGGATACTATAACAAATCTCCTTCTCCCGATCACATGGAGGGCTCCACCATTCCTGCAACTGATCGACAGAACTCGAACTTCTCCCTGGGTAGAACTTTTGTCAACATATCTGATCCATTTTCATCCGTATGGATCTTCTCAAGCTGTAGTAGTTTCTTCTCCAGTATATCTCTGATCCAGTGATATTTCACATCAATATGCTTTGATCTTGAATGAAAGGAGGAATTCTTCCCAAAGTGAATAGCACTCTGGCTATCACAAAACAATTGATATCTGTCTTGCTACACGCCAAGTTCTTTTAAGAACTTCTTCATCCACAACAACTCCTTACACGCTTTCGTTACTGCAATAAATTCCGCTTCAGTAGTTGACAGTGCAACACACTTTTGTAGCTTTGATTGCCATGACACAGCTCCCCCTGCAAATGTAATCAGGTAACCAGATGTAGACTTCGTTGAATCTACATTGCCAGCCATATCTGCATCTGTGTAGCCAACTAGCACAGGCTTGTCCTCTCCAAAGCATAAGCATACTTTGGAAGTACCACGAAGATACCTGAAAATCCATTTAACTGTAATCCAATGTTCCTTACCAGGATTTGAAAGGAACCGGCTCACTACTCCAACTGAGTGAGCAATATCAGGCGGTGTAGTCACCATGGCATACATCAAACTTCTAACTGTTGAAGCATAAAGAATCTTATTCATTTCCTCCTTCTTCTCGTCTGTAGAGGGGCTCTGTTCAAAACTTAGTCTAAAGTGATTAACAAGAGGACAACTAATCGCTTTAACCTTGTCCATATTAAATCTCTGAAGTACTTTTTCAATGTACTTCTCCTGTGACAACCATATCTTCTTGGCGCCTCTATCTCTGATAATCTTCATGCCAAGAATTTACTTTGTTGGCCCTAAGTCTTTCATGGCAAAAGACTTACTCAACTGCTTTTTCAAGCTGTTGATTATGGAAACATTCCGGCCAACAATTAGCATATCATCCACATAGAGCAATAGAATAATGAAATCATCACCAGATAATTTCTTCACAAAAACACAATAGTCTGAAGTAGTCTTCTTATAGCCCTGCTCCCCTATAACTGACTCAAACTTCTTGTACCATTGTCTCGGTGCCTGTTTCAAGCCGTAGAGGCTTTTCTTCAATCTGCAAACATAGTCCTCTTTTCCCTTTTCTTCGAAACCCTCTGGTTGCTCCATGTATATCTCCTCTTCCAAATCACTATATAGGAAGACAGTTTTCACATCCATTTGCTCGATCTCCAGATCAAGACTTGCTACTATCCCCAGCACAGTACGAATGGATGTCATTTTCACAACAGGTGAAAATATCTCATCAAAATCAATGCCTTTTCTTTGGTTGAACCCTTTAACAACCAATCTGGCTTTGAATCTCG
>CATKHJ010127836.1:0-21237 GCA_949750685.1 Vernicia montana | reverse complement strand
TTAAAGAATTTGAGGTTTATATAAATTTTCATGAAATTTTATATTATGAATAGATTTAATTTATTCTTAAATATTATGTAGTTCTTTAAATATTAATTTTTATGAATTTATTTATATGAGTTATATATATTGTTTTAATTTCAATTTGAAATGATATATTAAATAATTTTAAGTTATAAATGTTTACTTTGCATAAGGATATGAATTTTGTATTCAAATTGTTAAATTCGTGTAAATAATTTTAAAGACATTAAATTAATATTAAAAGATTTATAAGCTGAATGAATGATTTTAAAGTATATTAATGAATGAATAATTTATAAGTCATATTAAATGAATTTTCTTTATATAGTTATAATGTGATAAAGCTAATTCCAACCGAGGTGAAATCGTTCACCTTTGCTTGAGTTTAATCTGAGTTGGTGCGACCTGTAAGAAGAAACAAGAGACAAGTGGGCTAGGCGAGGTGTCTAGCAAAGCCACTCCGACGGTCAAGTTAGTGAATTGGCTCAATTTAGAAGAATGAGGATAATGTTTGAATATTACTTGTGTTAGCAAGTGTTCTCGTACCTTTTGTTGGTTTAATTTTGAGGTATTTATAGGAGATAAATTCTTACAAGAGCTGCGTATGGATTTCCTTGACCGGTTCGGATTAGGATGGCTGATTGCTTTGTTTGTCCTTTTCCTGTCCGCAAACGAACTAGATAGCCTTCTATTGGACTTTCTCTTATTAGTCATTGGGCTTGTAAGTATATGGTATTGGGCCGAGCCCATATTTACTTATGACCCAGTTCGGTATATTTTGTTCCTTATCAATGGCCCCCCTATTTCACCGAAGTTGATACTTTTGGAAACTTTGGTAGAAATAGTTCGATCTTGTGATTTTGGCAAACTGGCCTACATTTATTATTGAAGAATCTCGAAAGTTTAGGGCGTGTCTTTTCTCGTCTGTCGAAGTGTGGTTATTTAATGCTAAGACGTTTTTTGTACACGTGGCACAATCAGGGCATTTGAAGTTATAGAGACGTACTTTACTTCTGCCGCCACTTCTGTTTTTGAAATGATTGTTCAGTGCGCTTTTCTAGGGTTTTGCTTCTCTTTAAAAACCCTTTCTTCTTCATTTTTGAGATTTCTTATGCTTTCAAATTTTTCCAAAATTCTTCTAAGTTTTCTTTCTCTCATTTTCTCAATTTTTCCTACTTCTTCTCATTTTCTTTCTCCATTATATTGCAATGGCTCCCAAGAAAGATGAGAATTCTTATCAAAGCATTAAGACTGATTTAGAGAATGCTTGGGGGGATGTGGCTTCAACTTTGAAGAACTCAGATCTAAGTGGGTTTACTGAGAATTTGAAAGATCAAGAGAGGTTCGCAATTGATTTTCCCAAACCCTCATAAAGGATTTTTGCTAATCCCAACATTCATGAAACTTCTGAGATGTTTAAAAACAACAATCACATCATCTTCTTCTATCACCAAATCGAGGTTGGTTTGAGGTTTTCACCGTCTCCTTTTCTAGTGGAATGTTTCAACTATTTCTGCATCAACCCCATGATGCTATCTCCCAACTCGATTCAAGACTTACATCAGTTCGAGGTGATCTGTAAAGCATTGGGACTTTGCCCTACTGCGAGGATGTTCTAATGTTTTGTTAAGTCTATTCGCTCCGGTGACCGGCGAGTTTGGTGTACTGGTTCAAAACCTGGGCATAACCTGTTTGTTAATAAGCCTAACAAGGTTAATAATTGGCATACCAAATTTGCCACAATAGTGGTGAAGGAGCAGTTTCGAGGCGGCGAAGGCTTCGGCTTCCAAGGTGCTCTCCAGGTTCCTGTTGTCTACGGTCTTCCTGATATCCCAATGAGTCTTTTTCCTGAAGAGATCATTGCTATGGAGACCTTAGTCAAGGACAACTATTCTTATGACCTAGGGAAGCTCGACTTTGCATCCCGAATTAAAGATACCCGAGGTAAGACTATGCATCTTGTCCTTAAAGAGATTAGGGGTGAGTTTTACCCTCTCTCTGACTTCGTCTTTATCTCCCTATGTTTCAATTTTTATTCACCTTTTTCTTTTTGGTTTTTGCAGTTTGGTTTACAAATAAAGACAACTCGTATAAGAAAATTCACGAACTGGCAAAGGGCCTGACTGCTTCCCCATATAATGAGGCTTCTTTTCTCCCCATCCTAGTGGAACAAACTGGGGAGCTTCGCGCCGCCAGCGCTTCTGATTGGGGTGATGAATCATCCACTAAGGAGAAACGAAAAGCTCTTTCTTCTTCTTTAGTCAAACCTATTCCTAAAAAGAGGAGGAGATTAGTGAAAGGAGCCACTGGTAACTTTTCCCAGGTTAAGGCCACTGAATCAACTGTTTTGCCTGCGAAGTCAGCGATCGGGACTTCTTCAACTTCGCAGGCAGGAGGCGACGTGGCTCCGCCCCCTGTCACTACTCTGGCCCTTATTTCTGTGCCTTCTCAAGATCCCCCGATCGCTATTTCTAATGATTGTGAGGACGGGCTGCCTGTTTCTGAGCTCGTCCAAAAATCAACAGGTGATTCTTCTTCTTCTGAGCGGATTACTTCTGACCTCTTCAGAAACCAGCTTTATAATAGCGACCTTTTTGATATTATAGTTGAGCGGATCAAGGAGAAGGTTCCTCCTCGTCAAATAGTTGACGAAGTTATGCGACTGGAGACTGCTCATATTAATGAACCCTCTAATTCTGACCATCCAGAACCCGATCTAGGTATGTATTTCGTTCGCAATGAGTCTTCTCAAGCCTTCTGCTGTGACGATCTCTACAATCCAGCAAGTTTTACTTTTCTATATTTTCTCCTTGTTTGTAAATTTATTAATAATTTTTTTTTTACTTTGTGCTGATTCTTGTTTTATTTCTTTCAGCAACCAAGAGTTCGGAGCAAGTCCTGCCTGCTATTCTCCCTCCTTAGAGTATCTCTTTAGATGACTTCATGAATCAAATGGAGCAGGTAGACAATTTCGTCCCCTCTTCTGCCATTCCTATCTCCGATCCTGACCTGCTTCTCACTGCACCGGTAAATGATACGATGCCTACTTTGGTGATTGAAGGAGAGGAAAATGTGGAGGTTGTGCGAGATCCAGTGGTGGATGGGGTTCCTGGTGTTTTAGAGACTGAAGCTGCCCCAGTTCTTAAAACTAATGAGGTCGAAGTGAGCGAATTTGAGCTACCCCCTCCTAAGCTCGTGACTTCGTTTCCTCATGGAGATGTCCTAAATACGGGTACTTCGTCTACCACTGAACCTATTATGAACGGGGCTTCCTTTGTTATGGAGTCTGCTTTTCCTGAGCAGCTGTTGGTAGATTCTGAAGCAACCCTTGATGAGGTATATATGTTTTTGACTTATGGTACCTTTCTCTCTTCTTTTCCTTTTCATTTCTAAATTTTTTCTAATACACTATTTTTGTCTTGTCTTTCAGTTGTCGAGGCTAAACAAAAAATTTGGGGAGAAGCTGACTGAGTTCGCGAGGTACCGTTCTGTGGTGCAACGGTCCTTCTCCACCAACCAAGACATAATAAATAAACAAAATGATATCATTACATCTATTCGTTCTTCGAATAAAAAGGCAATGAAAGAGCTGACTTCTAAACTTTCCTCTATACGTGTTGCTCTAGAGGAGGAGAAAAAGAGAGGTGGCGAGTTGGATCGTTTACGAGCTGAGGCAAGTAAATTAGCAGGGGAGAGAGACCATTTTAAGGGTCTCTTAACCCAAAAATTTGAAGAGCTAGAGCATTTTTCAGCAAATTTGAATGCCAAGTTGGCAGATTTTGAGGCTGAAGTGAAGAGAAAGGATTCTGATCTTCTCGACCACCATAAGGTAATAGAAGAGCTCTGATCCGAAGTGGGGAAACTGCAAGCCGAAATATCTGACCTCGGGGACCGGGTTAAAGATTACCCTGAGTTGATGAGGAACTTTGAAGTCGCTAAAAAGCAAATCGCCAACCTTAAAGATAAGTTGAATAGCTATGAGTACCTTCGCAAGAAGGCTGAAGCTCAGAAGGATACCATTATTCAGGACTTCTTGGTTTCTTCGGAGTACAAGCGTCGGTTGGCCATGGATTCTGCAGCGAAAGCTATCTCCTTTTATAATATAGCGGTCGATGCTTGTGCTGCTAAGTTCCCCGAGGTGCTGGCATATGTACCGAAGCGGGTATTTGTTTCCAGTAACTCTGCTTCGTCTCTGGCTTCTTCTGGTTCGGTTCGCCATGCCTCTGCTTCAACTCCTCTATTTGCTTCGACTTCTCATGAGCATCCTCCTGCCTTATGATTTTTTCTTCTCTTTTTTTTTTTTTTTGTATGCACTTTGTAATTAATTCAACAATTAATACAACTTAACTTTTTTTTTCTTTCATTAAACTCTATCTTTTTGCTGATCTGATTGGTTTCGAACTCGTGTATTCATACTTATAAAAATATGTTGCTTCTGTTTATACTTATGTAATTATACTTAACATCTTCAAATTCAACCATTGTCGAGCGGAGATTTCTGAGTTATCATTGTGTTGGTTGGCTTCATTGGATGTTTTCTTGAATATTCACTTTGTATTTAGTGGCTTTGTTTCTCTCAACAGAGAATAAAGTTCATATGGTCACTTCGACTTTGCTTTTTAGGTACTTCGATTTTTTCCATCAAAATGACTTTTATATAGTCATCTTGCTTTTTGTCAACTTTTTATTTTTTATTTTTGATGACTTCGGTTTTTCACCAGAGAATGATCTTGTTGACTTTAACCTAGGTTCTTTCCCAGGTCATTTTGTCTTGCAATCTTTCGCCTAGCCTTTCCTAGGTCTTTTTGCCTCGCGGACTTTCGCCTAGCTTTTTCTAGGTCTTTTTGTCTCGCAGACTTTCGCCTAGCCTTTCCTAGGTCTTTTACTCTCTCAACAGAGAGTTTCCTCGCGGACTTTCGCCTAGCCTTTCCTAGGTCTTACTGCCTCGCGGACTTTCGCCTAGCCTTTCCTAGGTCTTTCACTCTCTCAATAGAGAGTTGTCTTTAGGTGTTTTTATCTTCGGCTTTTAGTATTTGGGCAATTAAAGGAGGAAACAATTTTATTGATAGAATTTTTTAAGATGTTGAATATTCCAAGTATGTGGAATTTCGACATCTTGTGTTGTTACGAGTTTATAAGTAGCTGGCCCTATCACTTTTCTAATTTTGAAAGGTCCTTCCCATTTGGGTGCGAGCTTGCCAATCCCTTCTATTTTGCTTGTAGCCTCTAGGCTTCTCATAACTAGCTCTCCCTCTTTGAATTCTTTAGTCTTTACCTTATGATTAAAGTAGCTTGCAGCTTGCTGCTTGTAGGCGGCCATTCTGATGCTAGCTTTTTCTCGTAGTTCTTCTAAGAGATCCAGGTCCAATCTTCTTGCTTCATCATTGTCTTCACAATTGATGAAATGGACCCTTCCACTGGGTAATCCAAGGTCGACTAGAATGACAGCTTCACTTCCATATGGTAGACTGAAAGGAGTTTCTCCAGTGGGCTACCTAGGAGTAGTTCGGTATGCCCATAGGACATGAAGAAGCTCGTCTACCCAGTTTCTCCCATATGAATCTAATCTTCTTTTTAGTCCCTGGAGGATTGTTCGATTGGTTACTTCGTTCTGCCCGTTGGATTGGGGATGAGCTACTGAGGAGAAGCGCTGATTTATGTTAAGTCCTGAACATAAGGTCCTTACTTTAGCATTGTCGAACTGCTTTCCATTGTCGCTGACGAGCTGATATGGTACCCTGAATATGCACACAATGTTTTTCCATAGGAAATTAATCACTTTTTCAGCTGATATTGTTGCCAGTGGTTCTGCTTCTACCCATTTGGTGAAATATTCGACTGTTATGAGGAGGAATTTTCTTTGTCCCGAGGTTGTTGGGAATGGTCCCACTATATCTATACCCCACTTCTCAAAGGGCCAGGGGGTAGTGATGGGCATTTGTTTTGCTGCAGGGACATGTTTACCTCGTTCAAGCTTTTGGCAGGAGGGGCACTTTCTAACAAAAGCTATGGCTTCTTCCTTCATTCTGGGTCAAAAATACCCTTGTTGAACTGCTTTTGCTACTAACACTTTTCCACCGACGTGCATTCCATAGCAGCCCTCATGAATTTCTCTCAAGACATATTTTGCCTCGCTTGGTTTTAGGCATCTTAGCCATGGGAGAGAATATGCTCGCTTGTAGAGTATGTCATTATGAATAGAGAAGTGTGAACTTCGGTGTTTTACCTTCTTGGCTTCTTTAGGGTCTTGTGGTAATTCTCTTTTTTCGAGGTATGTTTTAATTGGATCCAACCATGTTGGTTCTTCGTCAAGCTCCATTACCTCTTCTCCTTCTTAAATGCTTTGATGCCCCAAAGTCCCTATAAAGATATTCTGTGGTAGTTCGATTGGGTGTGTTGCTGTGAGTTTGGAGAGACCATCTGCTATACTATTTTCTTCTCTTGGTATTTTGCAAAATTGCAATTTGACTCCTCGGTCTACCATCTTTTGGATTACCTCTCTTGTTTTCTTTAGGTATTTGATCATGGAAGGTTCCTTAGCTTCGAACTCTTTTTCTATCTGCCCGATGACAAGCTGGGAATCACTGTGTACTTTTATCGAAGTTAAACGAAGATAGTCTGCGAAATTAGTCCTTGGATTATTGCCTCGTACTCTGCGATGTTATTGGTTGCCTCGAATCCAAGTATTAAATCATACTCTATCATAAACCCTTATTCGTTTTTCAAGACTATTTCGATGCCACTTCCTTCTTTGCTACTTGCCCCATCAACAAATAGTTCTCAGCTTATTTCATCTTTATAGCTTGATTCTTTTTGGTCTGGCCCTCTTGACTCTGTCTCTGGTTTAGCTTATATGACTTCGGTGCCAAAGGAGCATTCAGACAAGAAATCTGCTAGTGCTTGTGCTTTAATGGCTGATCTAACTTGATACTGTAACCCATATTGACCTAATTCTACCGACCAACATAACATTCGCCCTGATGTTTCTGGTTTATGGAGTGTTTTTTGTAGTGGTTGGTCAGTAACTACTATGCCTTAGTGTGCTTGTAAGTAAATTTTGAATTTTCTGGCAGATAAAACCAATGTGTAAGCTACTTTTTCTATGGGTGAATAATTCTGTTCGGCTCCGTGTAGAACCTTGCTGAAGTAATATATTGGTCTTTGTATCGATCCCTCTTCTTTAACTAATACTGAGTTGATGGCTTGTTCTGATACAGATAAATAGATAAGCACTTCTTCTCCTGGCAAAGGTCTACTCAGTACTTGCTCCGAGTTGAGAAATATTTTTAGCTGATGAAAGGCATTTTGGCAGTCTTCGGTCCATTCAAAAGTAGCTGCCTTTCGTAATTTTATGAAAAAAGGAAGGTAATTTTCAGCTGATTTGGACAAGAATCGACTCAGAGCCACGATTCTTCCTGTTAACTTCTATACCTCTTTGGTGTTACGAGGTGATGCCATTTCTAGTATTGCTTTAACTTTGTCCAGGTTTGGTTCTATTCCCTTTTCGCTTACCATATATCCTAAAAATTTGCCTCCTTGTATGAAGAAAGCACATTTCTCAGTATTCAATTTCATGCCATATTTATCCATAACTTTTACTACCTCGTCCAAATCTTTGAGATGCTCTTCGAAACTTTTGCTTTTAACTATCATATCATCTACATAGGTTTCTAAATTTCTCCCTAGCTGGTTTTTAAACATCTTGTTTACCAGCCTCTGATAGGTTGCTCCTGCATTCTTTAGATAGAATGGCATAGAGACATAATAATAAGTTCCTTTCTCTGTTATGAACGAGGTCTTCTCTTTGTCAGCTGGATTCATCTTTATTTGGTGGTACCCTTGTTTCGCATCTATGGAAGATAGATATCCATACCCCGCTATTGAGTCTACCAATTTGTCAATCATGGGTAAGGGGTAGGAATCCTTTGGATATGCTTTATTCATATCTGTGAAATCCACACACATTCTGTAAGTCCCATTTGATTTTTTACTAGGACTACATTAGCGAGCCAGTCCGGATATTGTACTTCCCTAATAAATCCAGCTTTCATTAATTTGTCAACCTCTGCATCTATCACAGTTTGCTTTTTCGGACCGAAGCACCTTTTTTTCTATTTTATTAGCCTGTGTAAGGAGTCGACATTAAGATGGTGAGTGATGATGTCTGGATCTACCCCTTTTATTTCATCTGGAGACTATGCAAAACTGGATAGATGTCTTGTGAGAAATTGGCTGGCTTGATGCTTTTGTTCACTTTCTAGGGAGGAGTTGATCAATAAGTACTTTTTCGATTGTTCTCCCCCCATTGGTATTTTCTCCAATTTCTCTACTGGTTCGGTCCCTGTTCTGAGGTTCTGTATGCCGGCTCGACCAAAGCAACCTCTTCTGTTGGATGTGAGGTGGACATCTTTCTCTGTTTTTTCCTCTCCGGTTCTTCTCTATCCTGTGTCCCATACACACATATTTCTCCCTCATCTGGTTTGGGGATAGTCATCTTGAGTTGCCTAATGTTAGTTGATGCATCAAAATCATAGAGGAGAGGCCTTCCGAATACGATGTTGTAGCTTAGTGGCAACCTGAATACCATAAAATTTGCCATTACTGTAACACACTCCGGGGTAGAACCTATGGTGACAGGTAACCTCGCGATCCCCAGTGTTGGTATTTTTGTTCCATCTAGAGTGCGAACCGGATTTTCAATACCTTCTAGATCATTCTCCTTAAGTCCCATTTTGGCATATGCCTTCTAGATCATTATCCACTAACACCTTTTTTACCAAGAAATTGGCTACTACTGTTTGGATGACTAGTGCATTTGAGTGGGGATGTTTCAACTGGCTTCCGTCTCCTCTTTTAGCCGGTATTGAGGCTCCATTCCAAAAAATGAACTCCGGCTCTCCACTCTTTCTTTGAAAGTCTTTATACTTATTCTTGCTTATTATGACCTCATCTGGTCCCCCTGTTAAGCAATTGATGACTCCTGCTGACCCGTTATTAATAGTCTATTTTTAGTTGTCTTTGGCCTCGGCTTGGTTGTTTTTCATAAAGTTCTTTAAGTACCCCTGATTGATCAATCTTTTGATCTCTTCCAGTAGCTGCCTGGAATCATTAGTATTATGGCCATGAGCATTGTGGAATAGGCAGAACTTATTTTTACTTCTCCTATTTGGTGGCGTATATCGATTGAGGGCGAGCCCAAATATCTTGGTCTTTGAAGGTTGCGAATACTTCTGCTGGGCTTGCATTTAATGGGGTGAGTTTGGTTAGGTCTAAGGTATGAGGTGGTCTGTTCCCCTCATTTCTCCTTCCTCTTTGATTTCTCCTATTAGGCTCTTCTAGCTTTTTAGTTCTATTTTCTGTTTTAGAACCCTCGTTTGCCTTTCTTTTCATAGCGAACTGGTTAAAAGAATAGGCATCATCTTACTTGATATACTTCTGGGCAATAGCCATAGCTTCCTCCAAAGTATGAGGCGCGTGTCTACATAGCGCCTTAAAGTAGTCTGTATGGAAGGTACCATTCTGAAGGGCCTCTACTGCCCTTGGTTGATCGAGTTGTGTGACTTTTAGGGCTTCTTTGTTGAAGCGAGCTACATAATCCCTTAAAGGTTCCCCCTCTTTCTGGATTATAGCCTTTAAACATTGAGTCTGTTTTTCCACGGGGATGCTCGCCGTGAACCTTTGCATGAACTGGGTAGCAAGCTGGCCAAAACTGGAGATACTTTTTTCTTCTAGGCCGTCGAACCACCTGGTAGCTGCTCCTTCTAGAGATCCTCTAAAAACACTGCACAATACCTCGTCGCTTCCCGTTTGTGGTTCCACCGCATGTTTGTAATCCATAATATGGACTCTTGGATCAGTTTCACCATTATATTTTTTCAGGCTCGAAGGTTTGAACTTACTGGACATTCTATATTCTTGTATGGATCTAGTGAAATGAGATTTTAGGGCCAATTTGAGATTTTTGTCGAAAGATTTTTTGCTTTTATCTTCAGCAATTTCTTCTAGGAATTTTTTAAGGGTTTCTTTTATCTCTTCGTCCCTTTTCTGACTACTAACCTCCTGACTAGAAGATTTGGAGAGAGATTCTCCTTCTTTTCTAGTTCTCTTTTTAGAATGTCTCATTTCCTTGGACCTATTATCTGGGTCAGCCCTGTCTGAACGCCGAGGATGTTCCTCCTTGCTTCGGTTCCTGCTGGCTGCCTGGTCACTTTGCCTTGGGTTGAGATTGTCAACATTATCACCGAGTCTGATGATTTTTGATCTTACTCTTTCCCTACTCTTTTCGATTACACGATCCAGATTTCATGTTTCTGGGGGTATTTCTTCGAAGTCAAGTCTTCGAGTAGGGTCTATTCCTGGTACTACCTCGGTGTTTGCTCGGGTAGTGATTGCTGGAGTAGTTTGTGGAGTCTGCAAGGTATTAAGTAATACCTGTAAGGCTGACACTGCTTCGGGAGTAAGTATAATAGATTGGTTTCCACTCTGGGCAAGGACTATGGTCCTTAGTTGGTGCAGTGTAGCAGCTATATTGGTACTTGAAGTTAGTCCAGGTGGAGTAACATGAGTTTCATTGTGATTTTCTACTCCTGGGAGAGTTTGGGAACTCCTAGGATCTTTGGGAAGGTTGTCTTCTGATCGAGCCATATTCTTTTAGGTTCTTTTATGAGTCGCAACTTTGAAAGTATTCAGAAAACATTTGTGATTAATCATTTCCCACAGACGGCACCAATTTGATGAAACTTATTTCAACCGAGGTGTAATCGTTCACCTTTGCTTGAGTTTGATCTGAGCTGGTGCGACCTGTTAGAAGAAACAAGAGTTAAGTGGGCTAGGCGGGATGCCTAGCAAAGCCACTCCGACGGTCAAGTTAGTGAATTGGCTCAATTTAGAAGACTGAGGACAATGTTTGAATATTGCTTGTGTTAGCAAGTGTTCTCGTACCTTTTGTTAGTTCAATTTTGAGGTATTTATAGGAGATAAATTCTTACAAGAGCTGCATATGGATTTCCTTGACCGGTTCGGATTAGGATGGTTAATTGCTTTGTTTGTCCTTTTCCTATTTGGAAACGAACTAGATAGCCTTCTATTGGACTTTCTCTTATTAGTCATTGGGCTTGCAAGTATATGGTATTGGGCCGGGCCCATATTTCCTTATGACCCAGTTCGGTATATTTTGTCCCTTATCATAATGTTTTAAGTGAATTAAATTAAATTTTATGGAAATGAATATGAATTTTGGAATTCGAGTTATTAAATTCAAATTAATGATTTATAAGTTCTATATTGTTTTAATTAAATATTAAAATAAGTTGTTTATATATTTTCTTTAATGTATATGTATTTATGTTATTAAATTATATTTCTTTTAAGTAAATTATTTTCATATAAGGTTTTAATCATATCAACGATCTTCCTTATATGTATATATAGATGTGATTGAGATTATTATGATGTTTGCTGAGTTTGGAGACCCAGGATGGGGTCGTTGAGTTGTTGTGAGCCGTGATGGCTATTCAAAAGTGTTTATTTCTTATGTTTCAGTGGGGAAATGTCTTAGTTATAGGGGAGATTCTGCCGAAATTTTGGCATAATCTTTAGAGTTGTTTGAGTAGCTTTAAACGTTAAGGTTGAAATTGTCTGAATCCTAATGTACTTTCCTTATTGTACAGTATGGATGTTTCAGGCGTCTTCCTAACTACCAGTTGTCAGGCATTTCGAAAGGAGCTCGATTAGATTTCGTCAAGTTTTGTGAGTGATACTTTCTAATATGTTTTTCTGCATATCATGCATTGCATGTACTGTATGTTATATATGTATATAATTATGCACTATGAATGCATAAAGGCATCCTATCATATGATTGTGAATGTTGCATTATGAATGATGTTACTGATTTCATGTGGATATTTGGATGAGATTAGGATGACTTAGTACCACATAGGATTATGATTATGATTATGATAATGATTATGTTAATGATGTTTGGCCAGGTTTGAGCTGGTCTCACTGTGGTCGTATGTTTGGAATTCAGAGAGCTAAGGGAGGAGATCGGCTCCCCATATTGAGCTTTAGAGTGATTCCTATTGACTAATTCCCATCCCTGGATGATTATATGATTGATTGTCTTTACGACATGATGCATGAACATATATATATATTTTTATATAGAATGTATGTATGACACTAGGTTAATATATTAGTTAATATCATTCATTGAGTCGAACACTCATCCATGTTCAATATTTTTTCCCAGGTTGCAAGATGAGCTTGAGAAATAAATTTTAGTCGAGTATTCATGCCTTCCATTCTTCGGTAGTGTATTGTATTTTATTACTCAGTTATGTAATAAATTTTAAATTCTATTGTATTATAAATTTTTAGAACTCTGCATTGTTATTTAGTTATACGTGATTCTGTAATTTATGTATAGATGTTGAGTTTTGGAGGATAACTAAACTTCCTCATTATAGATGATGTGATGTCCTATTAAGCAGAAACCAAATGTTGATGATAATGATATGATTAATGTTTCTAGCTCTGAATGGCTTGATATGATGTTATGCCTAGGTTCTGCTTAACAAGTGGGCCCATAGCCCTTTATTTATGACAGCTATAGCTGTCATATGGTAGATTTATCATTTAATAGTTAGTCAAGATTACTACACGTTTCGGAAGCCTTATGCTTTCCCATTCCCTAGTACCATTCACGTTCCCTCGAGGTTCGAGTCGTGATAGCGCTATGGTTATAAGAATGAAGGATCTTCGCTTAGTAGCTTAAAGAGGCAAGGTCTTTTTATGTAGAGGCACCTTAGGGAAGAGGCCTCGTCCTGTGATGAATTGTTGGCCTTATACTGTATATAGCCTTTTAAGGGTCTTTGTCTTGACTTAAAAGGCTCATTTTTTCCTTTAGTGAGACTAAATTGGGCTTCTAGGCTAAGGCCCATAATGGTGTTCATTTTCATCCCTCATCAAAGGCCCCCCCACTCCCTAGCCTAATTTGAGCATATCAAAGAGTGGGCTAAGGGAGTATATAAATGCTCTTGTTATAAGGAGATTCATCCCTACTGTAGATAAAGGGACCAATTCAAAGGCTGGTGTAGAAGTGAGCTGCGGGGCTCGATTTGGAGGCAGCTGGATGTTTAATCAAATAGGCAAGCTGACTAGTTAGTTGTCGAGGTAGTCGAGTGCTTGAATAGAGATACAAACTAGGGAGCTCAATATGGAGGCAACTTGGTACATGAATGGAGATGCAAGCTAAGGAGCTCGATATGGAGGCAACTGGGTGCCTAAATGGAGATGCGGGTTGGGGCGAGCTGAGGAGCTCGATGCTAGAAAGGCGAGCAAAAGAGCTCAATGTTAAGCCCTCTTGCTTCGTTGTGATGTGGCGATGGCTTGTAGTAATAAGAGCAAATTTTGGGATGCTGAGGTAATCCTTAGTGTGTCCGTTTGGCTTGGTGATGAGGCAGGCCTTGCTCAAATCGAGGAATATAGTTTCTGCACGGTTGACATGAGGGAGCTTCTTAACTTTTGATGGGCGTGTGTGTTTTCAGACGCTAGCTGTTTGTGTGCTATAATAGATGGGATGGTTGGCAAGTACTATCTGCCATGTGTCATCAATTAAGCCGTTAGTTTAATGCCATGATTATTACTATCCCTTAGAGGACCTGCTTGGTGTCTCTAGGGTTTTGAAGATATGATTTGGGGGTGATTATTCAAAATTTTGAAATTTAAATACCCCTAAATCATTTAGGTCTTTTTCTTTCTATTTCCATTTTCTCTTTCTTCTTATGTGCTTTCATTCTTTTCTGCGAAAAATCTTCCTCCATTCATCTAGGCTTAACAACGGCCTTTTCTCTCTTTTCTTTTCTTCCTCTTCCTTTGTCTTTCTGCTTCAATGGCTCCCAAATCAAAGAATAGTACTGGTGGTATCAATGACTGGACCACCATTATCTAGTGTTGGTATGATACCATTTCCATTACCATTTGTGATGATTTCTCTGCCTAGACTTTTAAGTTGAAGAGGCGTGAGCACTTCAAACTAAGGATGCCTAAGAAAAGTGAGCAAATCCTAGTGGCCCCTAGTGTTGAGGGTTTGGTGGAGATCCCTAAAAGTGAAAGATCCTACATCGTCTTCTTCCACCATTTTGAGCATACATGGGCTAACGATGCCTCCCACCGGGTTTTTAACTCATTGCTTCAACCATTTTTGCTTCAATCCCATGATGCTCCATCCTAACTTTATTTGCGACTTCCACGGGTTTAAGGTAATTTGCTTCGACATGTCTATCGTCCCCACTCCTAACCTATTCCAAGTCTTCTTTAAGGTTGGTATAATTGATGGGATCTGGACTTCCTCGGTAAAGCAAAAGCGTCATATTTTTGTCTGTAAGGACACAACAGTTTCAAATTGGAGAAAGAAGTACGCTTTGATTGAGGTGATTAGAGAGGACCCTGAATATAACTTTGGGTTCCCCAGTCACTTTATGGTTACTCCCCTTGTGCTTGATGATTTTCCTCCCCTAAGTCTGATAGAAAATATTTCTATAAAAACTAACATGGCTAATAATTAGACTTACAATATTAAGCACCTAGGCACAACATTTAGGCTGAGTAAGGTCATTTGTATGTTTTCCCAACTTTACATTTTATTTACTTGACGAGATGTCTTGCCTCTTGCAAAGCTTTTCTAACTTTTTGGTTCTCTCAAGTGAACAAGATAAGGGGTATTATGAAGAGATAAAGGAGCTCAAGGGTGTCGAGCCCAAGGATGTAAATATTGACACCGAGCTGCCTACTCTTGATGAAGTCATAGATGAGGTCAAGGCTTGTTGCCTGGAGGATGATTTCCTAGTTCATGAAGCACCTTACCGGCAAAAAAAAAAAAAAAAAAAAAGGAAAGGTAAGACAGTGGCAACTGGGAAGGCCCGACCAGTGATGACTCAACCAGTAGTGGTCGAAGGACCCCCTGTGGATAAGGGCAAGGCCCCCATTATCTACAAGGGTAAAGAGAAAAGAGAGACGCCTTTTTCTTCAAATAATATTGTGGGAGGGCCTGTGATCCACAAGCCCCCTGTTAACACTTACCTAGGTCTCCTCCTATGAAACCTAAGGCCCCTCCAACTCCTTAGGCTCCTTCAAAATCCTCCACTAAGACTCCTTCTACTCCTCCAACTTATGTGCCTCCGACTCTTGCTCCTGCTGCTTTAGGAGGTTGATTGTCTCTTTGCTATCTTTTTATCTTGTCTTCCTCTTTATATGTACTCATTTTCTCATTCTATCTCAGGTGTTCCAAATGCTAAGATCCTAATGACCTTAGGTGACATTAAGGACATCATGGATGTTGGCCTTCAGAGCCCTCCTAAAGTGAGATCTAAATCTCCTCCTCCGAAGAGGCAAAAAACTTCTACAAGCAAGGTAGACGCTGCAATGACAGATCCTCTAGTGGGTGGTGGGGAGGAAAGGAGTGAGACAGATGCTGCAGTGCCACCCACTGAGGTGACTATTGAGAATGAGGGAGTTGAGCCCCTAGCAGATGGGGCCGGTGCCTCCGAAAAGGATGGTACTCCATCGAGATCTGGCTTTTAGTTTGTAGTAGAGCCTTGGTGGACTTATCTTTGGAGCAAGAAGGACAGTAAGCGATGTAAAGCATCGTTTATCCTTAGCAACAATATTGACCTCGACATTTATTATCCACAGGGAGATGACCCTGAAAAACGCATGGTTTATGAGGACCTCTTTTCTGATGAGGCGATCAAACTTACTAAGGCTTTGCTGCCATCCCCGAACTCTTCTTAATCCATAAGCCTTATCAATGGTCTTTGGACTTAGCTACATCTATGGTCTCCTTTCTTGAGACATCATGTACTTGACCATTTTCCATTAAGATATTGGTCCTTCGCCATATTAAAAAGCATGTCAAGGTAGTCCTTCTTCCTTTCGTCTTCATTCACTTTTTACTCTTATATTATTTGCCTATTTTCGCCAAATATTGTTGCCCTCTTGCTTGTTAGGGTATATGGCTGGGACTGTATCCACTGGATAAAGAAGTATGAGAGCGAAATCTTGAGGCTCAAGTTACAGCTCAATAATCAGTAAGAAAGGATGGCTGATCAATTTGAGATGGAGAGGCTTCGTGCTGAAAATCCTCAACTGAGGGAAAGCAGTTTTTAGTAGGAAGGTTTATGTAAGATTAGCGAGGAGAAGACTGCAGCTCTGAGCAAACAACTAGGTGAGGTTGAGGCGGCCTTTTATGCCAAGACTGAAGAGAGCTAGAAGCATTCATCTGACCTTTACGCTATCAAGAGAGAGATACAGGATCTCCAAGACCAAGTTGCCACAAAAGAATAAGGAGCTCAAGTTTATGGACACCCTGAAGGGAGATCTAAAAGATGTCACCAAAAAGCAGGACTAGAAGGCTGAATGAATTGTGGAGCTCGAGACTGATCTTTGCTTATTTGAGCTCAAGAAGAGACAAGCTGAAGAGATTTGCAGGAGGGTCATTCCCATTTACTTGGCTTCAGAGGATTTCAAAAATTGAGTAGCAGCTGCTACCTTGGCAATAAGGGCCACTTGCTATAATAAGGCTATCAATGCAACGGTTGCCATCTCTCTAAGCGTTGTGGCTCGCATGCCTAAAAGGTCTTTCGAGCATCCTCTTGTTCCTCCCCCTTATGATTTAAGGCTCAAGGATGAAAAGTTGGGCATGTTTGACGAGGACTTAGCTCGACAAATCTTTGACATTCAAGTTCCTTGTCCTGTACCTCCTTCATCTCCTCCCACTATAGAGAAAGGCATCTCATCCTCTTCAGTTCCGCCTGACTCGAGTTTTATAGTTGTGCCTCCTTTCTCTAAAGCTGTTGGACCCTTTGCTCTTGACTTTGGAGTTAAAGCCCTTTGATTTGTGTGCTCTGTTTTCTTATAGTTTGTAGCTCAAACTTGTACATGTATTAACAAGGATTATTTTTTGATAGAATACGATTTAGTCCCTGAGGTTTGGCGAAATTAATGACTTCATCCCTGCATTTTGAGAAACTCACTCTTTAGTCTCTGAAATTTGATTCCGTAAAAAAAATGGTCATTCTGTTACTTTTTTCGTTAAAATTTTGTTAAAAGTTTAAAATGTCCCTCATTTGCAATTAAAATTTCTATTTTAACCATCTCTCACATTCAAATCAAATTAAAACCAAAAACCACACACTCTCTCTCTACAAATTAAACCCAAATACCAGAGAGCATTAAAATGAATCAACAAATCGAATTCAACAAATTAATCAAAACTAAATTTACATATTAAACTAAATTAATCATTCTGTTATTTTCTTTTCTTTTAAAACAATAAAATAAAAATTTATTTATTACATTGCTTAAATAAAAAATCAAATAATTCATCATATTTCAACACCAAATCAATCTTATTAGCATTTAAGAACCTTGAATCATCCAACAAGGAAAAAAAAAAAAAAGGTAATGATTAATGAATTTAATTTATCAATACATTAATTAGTTTTTTTTTTTTTTGAGCAAACGTTAATTAGTTCTTATACCATATATAATTTTATATATAGTGTTAATTAATTGGTGATTACATACCACAAACACACAATCACCTAGAAATTAAACTTTGTATGTTTGCTAGAAAATATGAGAGAAAACAGGGAGAAGAAAGATTGAAGAAACTCATTTAAAAAGGCAAGTCATTTATTAATTCTCTACACAATTCAAACAAATCAAATCTCTTTATTTAATTATCTTGAACAACTAGTTCTTCTTTTATAGTCTCTCTGTTCTCTGCTTTTCTCTCTCTCTTTCTCGACCATTAACGACGATTTCCCTCTCACCGATTCGAATAGATCGTTTGTCGATCTACCTCATAACCATGGTTTTGCTTCGTTTTCGTTTCGAGATGAGGATATCTGACCATGGCTTTAACTTAACTGGATCAACATCGTGGTATCAGTTTTGCATCAGATCTCAGCTTTGACTTAGAGATAAGCTGAGTTTTGCATCAAATCTAAAGATAATAAGTTGAAGGAGCCAGAGGTAAAAATCTCCTTACCTCATTGATATGCTGAGATCTAGGCCTTTTTTTTTTTTTTTGGTTTATCATTTGGAGATTACTAGCTAGAGTATGTTCGATTTTATTAGTATTACTACCCGAAGAGGGTATTTTAGGTATTAGAAAAATATTTTTATTTTTAAAATTTTATTTTTAATTTTTTTATGGTAAATTATTGAAAATATGAACGGAATGACTTTTTAATGTAACGGAATTAAATCTCAAGAACTAAAAAGTGACTTTTTTAAAATACAGAGATGAAATTATTAATTTTACCAAATTTCAAGAACTAAATCATATTTTACCTTTAATTTTTTGCAATATGCCTTGGTTTTCTTTATGACACGTATGTTTGTTAACTCTCATTCAAGCCAGCTACTTATCTTTATTTTTCCCAATGGGATAATTTGCGAAATTAGTTTATCTTGTTTGTCTTTTTGCTTCGGCAGTATTTTGGTTTCAATGTCATACTACGGTTTCGAAGAGACAAGTTATCATGCCTTGTAGAGGTGGGGTCTTCGTTTAGGGTGTGCAATTCTGAAAGAGGCTTACATTGTTCTCCTCCAGGGGCTTTTACTCTTGTGCCTCACTATAACAAGGGCTTTTTCTTTACAGCGTGCACTTATGAGAGGGCTTATAGTGCTCTCCTCAAGGGGCTTTTATCCTTAGGGTGAGCATGCACTCATGAGAGGAGTTTAAATTGCATTTATCCAGGGGCTTTGATCTGGTGCCTCGCAAAGAAAATATTTAAAAAAATATAATATAATAATATAATCTTTTACTCTAATAAGAATTTACATATGTTTCAATAAAATTTTAAAAATATTTTTTGGGATATTTTTTGTTTGTCTTTTATAAACAATAAAAAAAAAAGAGAATTTAAAGCAATAAAAAGTTTTTAAGCTAAATTTTTTTAGATTTATGTACTTTTTTTTTTTATGTAACTCTAAGAAATTAATAACAAACAATTCATTATAATAAATATATTATTTTCTTCTATATTATAAATATAAAAAAAGATAAATAAAAAATTATATTATATGAAATATAAAAAAAAAATAAACGTACTATATTTTTTAAATGAAAGGGACAAATAAACAAATTTGAACAAATAAAAAAATTGATATAATAGTGATTGAAAAAAAATTATCATAGAAGCATGTATTTATATTAGTAGAACAACTTAAACTTTTGTTTAGAATTTAAAATATAAATTCATATCTAATTAGGAATATATGAGTAGTTAACTATCATATTTTTATATCAATTCAATTAACATTAAAATAATTAATTAATGATGATAACTTTATATGTTTATTTTAATTTAATCCAATTATATTAACAATATAAAAAAGGGTTCGTTTTATCTTTTACATTAAAAATCATTTTTTTAGATAATTCAAAAATTTTACCCTTTAAAAAACTTTCATATATAATATAGATATAGATACAAAAATGTGAAAATTAATTTGTGATTTTACTAAGTGTAATAACCATGGAGATATAAATAAATTATTTCCATTTTCATATATTTCTAAATGCCTTAAGCAAGATTTGAATTTGAGAGTGTTGGGCAATATGCACTTTGTTGGCTTTAAAATTAATTAAAGAATATTTTTTATATATAAATTTAAAAATGAGACATGTAACACGAGATTTTTTCATGTCTCACCTTAATAAAATTTTGGTCCAAAGTCCAAACACATTTAATTTGGAAGTTCTAATAAAATTTGGTGTAATAATAATAAATCTCATCTTTCTCTCTCTAGAAACATTTTCTCTCGCCTCTTTTTATAAACTCTTCCTCGCTTTCTTAGGGTTTCATCAGGGGTGACCCTCCAGCGGCTCCAACCATCGGATGTGAAACTCATATTTAGTTGTTAGAATTTTTCCCTTTCTAATTTTGTTCTTGAATAATGGTTCTCTACCCATTTTTAGGATTTTTTTGCTTCTCGATTTTTCTAGGATTTATGTTTTTTGGAGTCAGCTTATCTATGGAGGTTTCGTCCTCTCTCTCTTTGGTGTAGATCGGTTCCTCCACCAACCAATCTATTATAGCAAGATTTTCAATTATAGAGGAAGGTGGAAGGTGGTAATTTTAGCTCGCTCAGGGTTGGGAATCTCTGGATATATGGGCATAAACTGGTATACGTTTAGTATGTGTTTGGTATCTGCAACTACTTTATATTTATATAGATTGAAAATACGAAAAAATTAAAAAGATAAATTGTAAATGGTATACACACACCATAAATTGGTATACGTTTAGTATATGTTTGATATCTGCAACTATTTTATATTTATACATATTGAAAATATGAAAAAATTAAAAAGATAAAGTAACAGTAAATGATATACATATATCAAAATTTAGTATATGTTTGGTATCTGCAACTATTTTATATTAATACATATTGGAAATATGAAAAAATTAAAAAGATAAACAAAAAATGGTATATGTATACCATAAATTGGTATACCTAAACCCTAAACTCTAAACCTTAAACTTTCTAAAACTCTAAACCCTAAACCCTAAAATTCTAAATCCTAAACCTTAAATTCCTAAATCCTAAACCCTATACCCTAAAACCCTAAACATCAACCCATAAAACCCTATACCCTAAACCTTATACCCTAAATGTATACGTATACCATAAATTGATATATGTTTAGTAGATTTTTGGTATCTGCAACTACTTTATATTTATACATATTGAAAATATGAAAAAATTAAAAAGATAAAGTAATAGTAAATGGTATACGTATACCATAAATTGGTATACTTTTAGTAGATTTTTGGTATTTGCAACTACTTTATATTTATACAGATTGGAAATATGAACAAATTAAAAAGATAAAGTAACAATAAATGGTATACGTATACCATAAATTGGTATACTTTTAATATATTTTTGGTATCTGCAACTACTTTATATTTATACATATCGAAAATATGAAAAAATTAGAAAGATAAAGTAATAGTAAATGGTATACATATACCCTAAATTGATATACGTTTAGTATATGTTTGATATCTGCAATTACTTTATATTAATACATATTGGAAATATGAAAAAATTAAAAAGATAAACAGTAAATGGTATATGTATACCATAAATTGGTATACCTAAACCCTAAATCCTCTAAAACCCTAAATC
>CATKHJ010127762.1:0-10570 GCA_949750685.1 Vernicia montana | reverse complement strand
ATGCCAACGACTCAACAGAAGAGACAAAATGATGTTCAAAGTCCCTACCCAATGCTTAAAATAAATAAATAAATAATATTACATCAGTGTAAAAATAAAAATTATATAAAATGTTTGTAAATTAGTCATGAAAGAACATATCCGAAAAGTCTTTATTTCTCCAATCCTAAAAAAAAATAATATTTTTCTATTAAAAATATTATTTTCCACCATGTTTTAAGAAATACGTTCTATAAGAGATATTATATACAAGTCATATATTAATTATAATGTCAAGATATATTATCAGACAAATTTTATAATTAATTTTTAGATAGAAAATAAATCGAAATAATTTCCGTTTTTCACTGGATTCGAACATGTAACCTTTAAGAAATACGTTACTAACACAACAACTATAGCAAAACAAGTTACAATCAAAGCAGTAGCTCAGATTCTTATCTTAACAAGAAGAATATTTCTTCCTTCTTTAATACTAGAAAAAAGAAATTGAAGAAAAAAAGGTATTACAATCAAAGAATTGGCGAAGACAAGTATCTGATTACAAAGATTCACATTTTTCCATGAACAAACAACACTGAAAAGAAAAGAAGGCAAAAAAAAAAAAAAAAAAAAAAGAATTATTATGTGCAACTATGAAACACAATTACAGCACACCAGTACATGCACCAGTACTACAATAATACTGTGAGCTGCTAAAATGTGATGACTCCTCCTTGTGGTCATAATGTCACCATAAAAAAGGTAGCCATTAAAAGTTGTCAAGTAGGGCAGGTTTCTTCTGTAACAGATATGTGACTATCACTGCAATTATTGCAACAAGAATTGCCTTAAAATTAAGTATTGGGTTAGCTGTTCCTGTCTGTTCTGTTCTCTCCTCTTTAAGCTTTGAAAACATATCAGAACTTTCATGTGTACAATGGGAACTCCCCATTTCAATCTCATCTAGACTTGCTACTTTGAACACTTTATCCTCCTGATTCAAAGAAAAGAGAAATTATGGAACCCATTTTTTAGAGTGAAAACCCAGACTAAAGAGATAATGACAGGGAAAAAAAATGCATCAAGTCCAAAATTTTTCCTTCAAGGATCCATCCACTAGCAATGTGGTTCATCAACAACAATTTTGCACATTAGGTACTCAAACAATAAAAATTGTGGCAATTTATACATTCTGGTTACCTAAATTACTCTGTAGTGCTAAGTTGGAGTTGAGATAAAACTATTTTCTTCATATGTTCACTAAATAATTCTAAAAAAAATGTCATAATAACATGCGAGCGCTCTCAATGTATAAATCCTACGAAAAAATGGATTTCGATAAGGGTCCATTAAAATTATAAGCTAATTATCAACGTCATAAACACTATATAATAGGTTGTCAGTGACTTGTTTCCAGGAAAGAACTATTATCGAGCCCATCATTAACCTAAAAATACTTGGAAATACACATCAAATGTCAAAGAAGCACTATGAGTTTATTAAACTAAAATGCTACTAATCTACAAGCTTAAAAATCTAGTGCTATAAGAATAATGTTAATGGTTTAGCATTGGGGATTACTTTTAAGTGGTCAAAAGTTACAAATTATCATACTTTTTCTTGTTCAACTACTTTGTGGCATAAAATTATTGTTCAAGGACCACATTGTTAAAGTGTATAAATTTCAGGCAAAATATATACTCTTATCAGGAAAAAAATAATATATAAATATCTTAAACTCACTGTGAGCAAGCCTTATACAAGTATACAGCTACAGCTTCATGTGATCATCATGATAATTGGCAATTCAGTATGCAATCATGATAAGAACTAACCTTTGAAATAAAGGTTGATCATGTTAAGCAGTGAAATGGAGCATATATGTAATTAAAGACCACATTTGGTGATTAATCCAATCAATGGGTCCATTTAAAGCAATTAATCATGCTAAAAAACCTTTTTTTGTGTAGTATATACAGCACGCTTTTTTGCATATTTAAAATGGAAAATGAAAAGGAGGAATAAAATAAGAAAAATTGTTGTAATAGATAAAGATCAGGCTTTTTAAAAAAAAGAAAAAAAGCTAGATTCAGAACCCTTTCCTAAAAGCTAGGTTGAAAGGATAAAAAAGCTAGATTGAAAACTGCCATTTCCTTTCTCCTTTATTTTATTTTTTTGGATGGAGGGTGGGGTCAGTAGCAACTATTTCCTAAATAACAATGTCCTGCTTAAAACTATTTGATGAATCAAAGAAAAAAAATTGAAAAGAATTCCAGCTCGAAAAGAGGGAGGTAACATGTCATCAATAATGATATGCCAAATAAAAGTATAGAGCCACCATCTAAAGGCAACTGGTTTGTCGTAAACAAGTTACCCTTCTCATGTGCAGCATAAAACTTTCTGATACTGACTGTATTCTATTCCAAGTAAACCTAGTGTTCCAACCAACACAAAACAATATTTGTCTGGTCATCAACAGGGAGGCCCTGAAAGCTTTATATTATGTATATGAGCATGTTTCACAAAGCTTCATTTTATTGAACACGCCCTCACAACTGCAAAAAAATTGAAGACATCGACTTAGTTTCCATAGGAAAGCAAAATCTTTTCCCACTCTGAAATTGTTAGCTTCCAACCTCCACTGACATCAATAGTCATTTTCAAAGAGGTATAAAAAAATTTTGAAGCTTGATTATTAGTTCCCTTCACCAAATAATGTAACATAAACATTTTCTTGCACAAAGTGCATTCAGATTTTAGTAATTCTGGATAATTACATTACAGCACCCATTGCATCCCCATAGCTTTCCCTTTAATCTCAGGGTATGCAACATAAGCAGTGCAAGTGTTGTTCTTTATTTTCATTGATTTATAGCAGGAAAATGGGTTGGGGCTTGTCTCTTGCAGCTATTTAGTTTTCCATCTGCTCCTAGAAGTAAGGAAAGAGGCAAGAGGAGCTGAAATGGCATTTGAATTAGTTTTCCTACGAAAGTAATTACTTCATAAATTATAATGTTAATGCCAATTGTAAACTTCAGAGGCTAATGAAGCACATAGGATTGCTGGAAACGACGGATGAACATAAAATCATGGTCATCCACATACAAATCTATAAGCTTTCTGAATAGAAGACCAGAAGTAGCACGTTCCCAAGTTTTCAAGGACCAATAACCCCTGGTTGCATCAATAATTCAAAACTTGACAAGAAGAAACAAATTGCAAGATATATGGATCCTTTACCACAAGTATGTATGGATAGCAGACAAACAAGAATTCTTATCCAAGGAGAGGGATACATCAAAATATATGAATGTTTAAACTTTACCACCCAATATGAACAAATCACTTCAAAATTAGTTCATCTATCTCTATTAGTTCAAATTGCTTGTCAATAAACACAAAATAGCAGGATAGGTTGAAGCTAAGATCACAAGAATAGTTATAAGAACTAGAAAATCTTTGCTTTCTGCATCAACGGCAGAATACCCACCTGGAGAGCAGAGATTTCCACAATCTGATAGAAGAATTGACTAAAAAAAACAGAAAGCTACTAAAAGGTACCTGCCTGGGAACTTTTAGACAGCGACATTGCTTCCTCAGAAGCTTTCCCACAAGTTTCATTCGATAAGTCACTTTCTGAAAAGACCACCTTTTTACCTTCACCATCTCCATGTTTGAGCACATTTATAGGAGCATCTCCTTTAGCATTTCTTAACTTTTGCACCAATATTTCGTTCTCCTTTGTGAAAGCAATTAGCTGCATGAAACATGTTATATTCACAGAACATGAGATGGATGTTTAAGTCTTGTAAGTCTGCTGTAGATGGCAACATAAATTATCATGCTCTTTGTTTAAGGAAAAAGTAAAAAATAGGGTAAAAAAGATGAAAAGGGGAAAAAAATAGAGGACTATTATGAATGTTAACGAATATCTCATGGAAAATCAGTCGTCCAATTTTGTTTTACAAACTAAAAAATAATCACCCCTCTGTCTGCAGCACTAATGACGGGGGCCATAACGTTGGTAGGATAAGCTATAGGTTTTCACATGGGGCCTATATCTGTTAACAATTATGATGAAAACTGCCAATTTCTTCACTAGCTCCATTATGATGATAGAGGCACAAAATATTGTAAGAGATGCAATAAAACATTTCTATTAATACTAAAAAATCAAAATGCACCAATTTGTTCCTACAACAATCACTTTGAGAGCAAAGATGGAACAGAACACTTTAAAGTTACAGGTTAAGTAGAAGTGATTATAATAAATATGCAATAAGGTTAATACCTGATTTTGGATGCGCTCCCTTTCTCTGGATAGTTGCATGGCGGTATCCATGACAAGCCTGGTCCTCAGATTAATTTCTTTTGCAGTTGCTGCTTTTGACTTGTTAGCTTGATCCAAAGATGCTTCCAAGCCTTTCACTCTAGACCTTAAGAAACTTAATTCTTTATCAAGTTCCATATTAGTTTCAGATAATATTATACATTGCTCTTCTACACCCTCAGTCTTGCTTTCAGCTTTGGATACCTTTGATTTTAGATCTTCAATTAAAGTTTCCATATCCCATATTGCAGAATATAACATATTTTGTTGCTCTTGACTGGCTTCAGAAGATGCCTTTGAATGCTGTAGTTGGATTTCCAATTTCCTTACCTGCTTCTCAAGTAAGCTCACCTTTTTGTTACTACTATCTCCGCTAGTTTTCAGAAAACTAATTTCCTCTGTGAGCTCCACATTTGTATCTGTTAACTGTGTAACTTTGGCTTCTGCAGTCTCAGCCCTACTTTCTGCTTCATAGATGCTTTCTTTCAGAGGCTCAACTATATTTTCCATCTCACTAAGCTGTTCTTGACATTCTTCATTGAGAGCATTCGCATTGTTTAGACGTAATTCAGATCTTTTCAGCCGTTCCTCAAGTGAATTTATTTTTTCCATCAAAGTGGGTACTTCAGAGCTTTTGGCTTTGTGTTCTGCAATGCTACTCTCAAGCTTCTTCAAAGTAGCATCATTGGTATCTAACTGTGTTATGCAACCTTGGAGTTCAGATTTTAATTCAGCTTCTCGTTGGAGTGAACCATTCAGATTAAATTGAACAATCTGAAGTCGACCAACCAATTCCTTTGAAATCCCCATAAGCACCTCAGCAGCATTTTCTGCCTCTAAAAACCTTCCCCAGACCACTTCTGCTGCTTCCTCCATGCGAAAAGCTACCTGTTCTGTGTAGTGTAGCTTTAATTTCAGCTGTTCTTCATTCTGTTTTAGTTCAGACAATTTCTTCTCAAGATCTAGTTCTCTTGCAAGAGACTTGTCCAACATTCTTAGAATATATCTTTGCTTTTCAACTGTTTGCCTTTTCGAATTTGCATTAGTATTTGGTATTTGACTATTGGTTGATAACTCTATGGACTTATCGTCTATCCCTGTCAATGTAGAAGTCTCAAACAGGTGAATAACTAGAAAATAGAGACTTTCTACATATTTTGCTTCAAATAAATAAATTTAACTTACAGTCCTCAAGTCTGAAAGCTGAAAAGGCCCTCTGCAACTTGACTGACTGCATCTTCACCTCTACAACACGCTCTCGAGTCTTCTTCAATGATTCCTCGGAATCATGCAGTTTCTCTTCCATGATTGTGAATAGTTCTGTTGTGTGTCTGCATGAAAATATTTTATGACGAGCATCAACAATATCTGCTTGGATATTATCCACGAAATTCTCCACCTCTCTTACCTCAGAATCTAAAATACCAGACAGAAGATCAAATGCCAGTGCCTTCTCAACAGATGTTGCCAAGGTATTGCTATTTTCCATGGCCATTATCTCAAGATCATTATCCCAAGCCAACAGATGCATTAAAATGACATGTAAATTTACCAACTTCTCAGAAGAATATGCCAAGTCCAAGTCTGATTTGGTTAAAACTTCCATGGTACTTTCTACACCTTGCATGCCATCTCCATTGGATGAGTTACCTTCATGTTTATAACTGTTGTCAGGCTCTGGATTGTCATCCATTCCTGCTGCTCAATTCCTTAATTTTGAAAACCTGGGGAAGGAAGGTGGACGAGAAAGAATCAGCAATGAACTTCTTGTTAGGTGTTCCTTTAATTAAAATTATGCTACTGAGTCTCCTAAAAAAAAGATCTGCTACTGAGTATTAACTACAAAAGGAGAGAAAGGGGAAAACTAAAAAGACAAAACAAGCAACGATAGCATAATCTCAAAATAAATACAGAACATCAGTACTAGCAGATGCAATTATTATTACTTCATCCAAATAATAGGCAATAATGACAATATTCACCAGAATTAAATGGCAGAAAACAAGTACCATGAGACTTACTGCCTATCATCACCGCATCAATGCAGAAAAATGGGAAAAACTCCAAATTTACACCCCAACTTGATCTGGTATGTTGTCCACTTATTCAATGGTAAGGCATTCAGACCAACACAAGTCCACATCCCACTGCTGAAAAAAATTAAATACTTGAACAAAAGTACCATATAACTACTAGAACTCCTATCTGCAAGCACCAAATTTTTCACAAGCAGTGATTTTTTGTTTGCTTAAATGCCTCATTCAGCTTTCTCCCTTCAGTTTGGAAAACAACTCTCAACCACCAAACCATAACTCCTTCTTAGAGTTCACACAGTCTACAATATATGGAGTCCAAATCCAGATAATGAAAAAGCTTCTCAAATTTCCAGTCCACATCCACCTCAGAATAATCACCAAAAATTTCTTAATTTCTAACTTTGCAGAAGAACTGTAATAGACTAGTCATACTATTTCCAGTTTAACTACTAGTCTACTACCTTTTAATTCACATTCATCAGTTTGAAATTCAGTTCATTGAGTAGATCTCTTGGGACCAGAAACAAAACTCAATTAAGTAAATCAAATCCTAAGTTAGAATTAGATCCACTAAAGACTAAATATTATACTCTAACTAAGTCCAAAGAATTCAAATTTCATCAACAACCCACTTACCCACATATGAAAAGTGCACAAAAAAAAAAAAGCAAGAACATTATAATAAACAAGAAGCAAAATTGGGATTTACAGAGAAAAAAGTTACCTTTTTGAGAAATCTTTGATGGGTCTTGGTGGGTTTTGAGCAATGAAGAGAAAAAAGATGATAAAGAAATCAATGAGAATTGAAAGTTGTCATCTTTAACTACCTCTTAGTAGTTCATAATACCGTTGATTTCCTGGGATCTGTGTATGGTGGTGGTAGGTATGGTTAAGTCTAAAATGAGCCGTGGGTGTACTGGCAAGTCAACGTCAACGGCAAGCCGTGATGGTTCAATGAAGGGTAATGGGTGGCGCACGTTAGCCAACGACAGGATTGCAGTTTTTTTTTCTTTTTTTTTTTTTTTTTTTTTTTGTCAAATGGATTGCTGTTGAATTACTGTGTATGCACTTAACGCTCCTGACAAAATAAAGGTATAACTTTGGCGAAAAAAAAAAAAAAAAAAAAGACAAAATAAAGGTATAAATACATACAAAATGTCATATTCATCAAAACTAAACATGGAAAATATATAAAGGGTCGTAAGAAAAATAAATAATTTAGTATTTTTATGATATTTTAAACTATATAATTATAAATTAAATATATATACATTTTTTTTGGAAAAATTGTTTTATAGAATTTATATATTTTTATTTAATTTATAAGTACTTTGTCGTATGATATAATAAACTATATAATTACAAATTATCTTATAAAATTTTAAATTAAAAAAAATAAACTACAGCTTTCATAACTTATGGATTCACTACTAACTTAAGAGGCTTTCTATAATATTACTAGTGCATAGATGTCCCTGGAATTTATGACCGTCAGATCATCAACTTTAAATTAATTTTAAATCTCAACTATTGATTAAAGTGATTGGTTACCTCATAAATTTGTAACTAAATTTTAATTATTTTACTTATTATCTAATAAAAATTTCAAATTAGTCAAAAATAAGCAAATGATATATCAAATGAAAGTTTGGAAGATAAGAAATCCAACCGTACTAGAATCGCCGGAAAAGGAGGTCGAAAAGTCGCCGAAATCAAGTTCAAAAGATCTCGCCGGCAATAAAGTCGTACTATGTGTGCGGCAGATCCCGGTGGCGGTTGGCGGCAAGGTTAATGCCGTTGGACAGATCAGTAGCGTAGCTTTTCTCTGGTGTAGCGCGTCAGATTCCGGTGACCAAAAGATGGCATTTTACTTGGTAGAAGTTTATGCGTCCTTCCCTCTCTCTCTTATTTCCTTGTCCCTTTCAAACCCAATGCTAGCAACAGCTGATTGGTTAGTTTAAAAGTGAACTAATCAGCTTATTTAAAAAAAAAATTATTGAAAATAAAATAACAATTAATTTAAAATAGAATTAAAAAAATCTTTTATATCATAATGCTTAACAAAATTTCAATGAAATCACTTAGGCTTATTGGTTAATAATTAGTTTAATCTCTTTTATGTCACAAGTTCGAGCTTTAATATTAATGCATTATATATATATATATTTTACACAATTAAATATCATTTTATTTTAAAATAATTATTTTATTTTAAAGAAAATTATAATTAACCAAATAAATATTCTTATTTAATTAATTTTCGTAAAAAAAAAATATTTTTTACCTTAATTACTCTAGGAGCAAGTGACCGACACTAAGGTACGGGAAAGCTTAAGGCTTCCAGCCGAAAATATACCATTAAATCATCAATCAAAGGCAAAAGGCCCACATGCTAACAAAACCTATATCAACATCATGATGTGTCCATCTGATCACATCTCAAAATACCATCAGGTTCCTGTCTGGCAGAATATCTCATCATGACATATTACAGTCAACAGATACCAACATGCCATAATATAACAAATACAAACTCATTTTACTGTAATTGCGGATTTCTAGAATTTTAATATAATACAGATACAAATTAATATAAAATCTACTGTTGGAGGAAATAACAGGGAAACTCAACAGTAACAAAAATAACTAGACTCATCCTGCAACCTGAAAAAAGTAGTGAGACAGGAGTGAGTGCCTCAACTCAGTAAGTGATACCAACCAATATATAATCCTAGTGCTCTAATAGTAATCTAGCATTTATGCTCATGCAACGTGCCATGTATACAAATAATCAAATAATCTCACACAAGGATGGAAATCAGTTCACAGGAATCACACTATACCACAAATCTGGGGAGCCGATCCTCCTATCCTAGCTCTCTGGAATAAATTACTGTCACTTTAAAAATCCAATACATAGGGTACCAGCTGTCACTGACCTAAGCCATGCAGCAACCCGACTGACAGCAGCGAGCGATGAGCAAGCTCCTACACCATCATACACCAGTCATAGCTCATCCAATCACAATCATCATAAATCATAATCACAATCCTAGGTGATTTTTGTGTCATCCCAATTCCATCCAGCATCCACAAATAATTATGCAACACATAATTAATGAGACATTCACATATATGTGCCAAAATACTCAATTATTATTTATAATGCATAATTATATACATATATTCATACGGTAAATGTAGATGCATGGAAAGCAGGAAAATATATTAGAATTACTCACAACACAGGTGTGAAAAATCAAACTCAATCAATGACCGGGATCTGGGGCTGCAGAAGATGGTCCTGGACGATCTAGAAAAATACAATATTAACGGATTATCAAAAAAGAATTTTTTATAAAAAATTAAATATAGACACATCCTAAAACCGTGGAGAAATCTACCATAATTTTGGCAAAGTTTCCCCCAAAGTAAACCCAATTCATCAGAAATTCAGACAACAGACTCAATCTCAAAATATCGAATATTCAACCGGGCTTCCAATAAAAATTCTTAAAATTAAACTCCAATAATATATATTATTCTCCAAATAACTCTAAAATAATATAATTACCATTAATTAACTAAACTCATAAATAATTCCAATATACCAAAATAAATAATTCTAACATTAAATTAACCATCAGGGATTAATTTTGGACTACCGGGTACACTCACCGGAGAGTCGCCGAAAAAGTCACCGAAAAATATCAACAGTGTCGGATAACGACGAAATTAGTGTCAACAAATTCGTATCGAAACGTAAATGCCGGAAATATACACCACTCTCCCTCACTCGCCGAAAAATCGCCAAAATCGTGTCGGTAGAATTGAAATTTCACCAGATTCTGGCTAAAAAAATCAAATGTTCACCAAAATTAGCAAATGAGGTACCAAATCGAAGCTTAAGAAAAGAGAAACTCAACGGTACCAGAATCGGCGAAAACGAAAATCGAAATCGGCCGAAAAAGCTCTCAGAGACTCACTGACCGGCAGACGTTCCGGCGGCGAACGGCAACCGGGTTAGTACTGTTGGAAAGCTCTGAGGCTTGGCTACACGGTGGTCCGGCGCGTGTCGTCGGATGACGACCGGAAGGCGACGTTCTGAGGCAATCCTCTCTCTCTCTCTCTCTCCTGCCACCTTATCTTTCTCTGTCTCTTTCTTTCTTTTGCTGCCACCTTATCTATATCTTTCTCTTGATTCCCGTTCCTAACAATTATA
>CATKHJ010127756.1:0-10341 GCA_949750685.1 Vernicia montana | reverse complement strand
TTGAGTATATGGTATGAATGGTTATTCTGAAGTTTTCTCTAGAGCTCCAATGATTTTAAAAGTCTGTAATAATGAAGTTTAGATATTGGTATGCATGATGTATGATATATCAATTGCTACAGTCCAAGCACTTATATATTTGAGTTGCAATGGGATTTAAATGGAAAATGGAGTTCAAAAGTAAAAAGGATGGAAAAATATTTTCAGTACCAATTATTGATCACAAATGTTTTTATGGCATGGGATTTATATAAGGGAAGTTTATGGTTCTGATTCTGGGGTAATGATAACTGGTAATTAATGAAAGTTAATTAAGGTAATAAGGTGTTCTATGGGTTTAGGTGACCTTAAGTCTTCCTATACCCTAGGACCGTCGCGGCTCGAGAGGCGGGTCGTGACAAATAATCACCAAATAACTTAATAAGAACATAATTCTACTAAATTAAACACTAAAGGGGCCGTCCTTCACATTGAATTGGGCTTGGAAACCCAAAAGCCCACTTAAAAGCCAAACCGAACCATATACCGATTCGTAAAATTTTCCCGTAATTTTTCTTCAATCCTTTTTCACTAGAATAATTTTAAATCACTTCCCATATCATAATATACACTATTAACATTGATACTTTACTCCTTTCAATCGAATTAAACATATAAAAATTCATACAACATCAAATATCCAAACCGAGCACTTTACACACAACATAAACAAATGCATCGATTCATTCCCATTATGATTACTATAATGCACTATCTATAGAATACATATATTCTATATAATTTCATAGCTCAAATGGGCTATGGAAATCTCGGATATTTTATATCCTCGATAGTGACGCGTTTCAATCTCCGGAGCATATATCTCTTTAGGTTCTACGTTGAACCATATCCTTGAAGTTCTATTACCCTTGGTGAAGACAAGGAGGGCCGGCCATGAAGAAGAAGAAGAGAGCTAGAGCATAATACCCAAGATTTCCATAGCCCATTGAGCTATGAAATGATATAGAAAATATATATTCTATAGATAGTACATTATAGAAATCATAATGGGAATGAATTGATACATTTGTTTATGTTGTGTGTAAAATGCTCGGTTTGAATATTTTGTTATTGTATGTATTTTTATATGTTTAATTTGAATGAAATGAGTAAGGTATCAATATTAATAGTGTATATAATGCTATGGGAAGTGATATAAAATTATTCTAATAAAAAAGGATCGTAGAAAAATTACGGGAAAATTTTACGAAACGGAAGTTGCTCGGTTGGGCTTATATTTTGACTTTTGGGTTCCAAAGCCCAAAATTAATGTAATGGCCGGCCCATTTATGAATTAGATTAGTAGAATTTCATTTTCATTAAGTTAGGAAATAATATTTATAAAGGAAGATAGTGGGAAAGTTGGTTTAGGCTAAATAGACTCCAAAGTTGACTTTTTGTCAACTTACTTATGCTATTGGAACTCTTCATCTTTCCTTCAACAAGACTATATACATTCTTTTGTTTTATTTACCATAATCATCTTGCATAGTCACCATAACACCTAAGGCACATCATAGCCATTGGTGTTAATTAAATCAAGACCATCAAACCTAATTCTATCAAAGCCATTTGATCTAATAGTTTTAAAATCTCCACCATTCAAGTTAATGATATATAAGCTAAATTTTTACTTCTTCCTCCCCACTCATAGCCAAAGGAAGAAACTAAAATCCTCCCAAAAACCAAAAAGTTCTCTACTTGTTCATACTTTCAAAACTAGCAATGTAATTGCCTAAGGTAAAGAGTTATTGATTATTGTTTCTCTTTATGGTTACAAGTTTGGATTTATTGAATGGTTAGTAATTATTTCTTTTTCTTTTCATTTCTATGATTGAAATTAATTAAGGAACATCAATAAGGATTTATTTTGTATGTCTTTTGATGGATTATGTAAATTAAAGCCTAGAATTGAAAGTGTATGGAAGGAAATAAGATTGAAAAGCATGAAAGAACCATTTGAAGGAAAATTTCCATATGGTTCGGCCTATATGAGTTTTAGGGGGAGGAGTTGTTCTAAATTAATTTTAATATTATCTAAGATCATTTGGGGTATGAAAAAGTGGATTGGAAGTGTCAAAATGAATTATGGTGATTTTATACAAAACTTGATTTTTTTGAGGCATAATGGATGATATAAGAAAAGTATATGATTTGATGATTCTTTTGATGTTTGAATGATGCTATATGATTGATATGATGTTAATTTCATGATTCTAGAATCAATTTAAGGTTTGGATATGAAATTATAAGTTTTCCCCAAATTCACTATATTATGGAAAAATTGGGGATTTGAAAGAATCAAAGTGATTTGATATCAATTGAATGATGGAAATGAACTATTGGAATGTTAATTAGATGAATTCATGTTCAATTTAAATTTTAATTATGAAATTGATATTGTTCCCCAAATTCTAAGGTTTATGGAATAAATTGGAAATTTTGAGATTTAACTTGAATTAATTAAAATTGATTGATTAATTAAGTTTGTATATGGTGCAATTTGATGATTTCAAGATCAATTTGAGATTTGGATAAGTAAAATGATTTTTCCCCAAATTGGTGAAATTGGTTATTTAGGGATTTTGATTTATTAAGGTATAAATTAATACTATGGATTATAGAAAATATAATTGCTTTGATTCATTTGTTTGAAAATGAAATTGAATTAAGGAATTGAAAAGGAAAGGAATTAAATTCCTTAACTTGATTTATTGGTTAGCATACGGCAAGTTTAATGTAATGAATTATTTTGTATTGTGATTATGTGTAATGTTTGATTTTGATTGGGAAAGGGAAAAGTAAGGTATGATTTGTAAGGTTATAAGGATATAAGTTAATATGCCATTTGTGTGATTGTAGAACCGAAAGGAAAAGGGATTATTCGCAATATCGAGGAATCACGTTTTTAGTCACTTTATATTAGGAGCTAAGGAGTTGAGGTGAGTACAAATAGTAATATTGTTTTGATGCCTTGAATATGAGTTAATTATGCTCAATTCATTCTTGTTTATAATGCATTGCAACTCTTTGGCAAAGCATTATTATTTATGATTAATGAACCAAATTGAATAATTTATTCTTTATGGCATTTGGCCAATTGAGCCTAATATTGTTTCGGTCTTTATAATATGACCGTATGATGGGAATTTAAATTGTTATTATTATATTATCCATTGAATCAATTCATGGATAAAAAAAGGTATATTGTTATAATTATTTTCATGATAAGCAGAATACCCCTCTGATGTGGGTAATACATCGGACCTTGTGCACAATGGTAATGGAACCTGCGCATAGGGTAAGATTATTCGAACCTTAGCTGGGAAAGGTTTAATGACCCCAGTACGTATGACCCGATCAGTCGTACGTGTGACTAGGCATGTGAGAGTGAGTAAGGTGTAAACCGCCACTTGATTGATTATGGGGGAAACAGACCATTTTCAAGAAAATGAATGAATTCTGCTAAAGATATATTAATTCTTATAAATATGAGATTTGTCCTATAAGAACAATTTTGATTAACATCGATGTTGATAAAAAGGGAACTATTATTATTTGTTCTTATATTGTCTATTCTATATATGTACTCACTGAGCTCTGTCTCACTCCTTAGTTATTATTTATTTTTCAGGACCGGTTGACAGGTCAGCAAGGTAAATTCCAAGTTCTAGCTTTCACTTGGGAGTTGCTATGCTATTTTGATTATATGGTATGAATGGTTATTTAGAAGTTTTCTCTAGAGCTCCAATGATTTTAAAAGTCTGTAATATTGAAATTTAGATTATTGTATGCATGATGTATGGTAAGATATAACAATTGCTACAGTCCAAGCACTTAATTAAATTATAGAGAGCTGTAATGGAATTAAATGGAAAATGGAGTTCAAAAGCAAAAAGGATGAAAAATATTTTTAGTATCAATTAACTGATCACAAATGTTTAATATGATATTGGATTTTATAAAAAAAAGAGATTATAGTTTCGATTCTAGGGTAATGATAAATGGTAATTAAAGGCAGCTAATAATAAGTAGTAAGGGGTTCTACGGGTTTAGGTGACCTTATGTCTCCCTATTTCCTAGGACAGTCATGGCTCAAAGACTAGTCGTGACATAGAACCTTCTTTTGGTTTGACAAATTGTGGACTTAAACAACTTTTATATCCATTTAGATAAGTTCAAATGAAATGGATGGTGGAGATGGGTTAGGAATAATCCAATGGCTAACATTTTTAGCCCAATTTTAATTTAATACAATTTATTTATATATGAATAAATATGAACATGTATTAGGTGATAGGAAATTTCTATGCAATTTCCTTAATTTCTAAATACTTTGATTATTCTTAAGGGTGGGGTCCATTTCCATTAATTAATTTGACTTTTACCTCTTATAAATCCAAATAATGTTCTCCATTTTCTTCACTTAATGGGCCGGCCATGTTTATACATGATTGGGCCTCACACTATATATTTTTTATATTCCTGTACACTTAGCTCTCCATTTCGATAGTTTTTGCGAATTGACCATTTTACCCCTCATTTACTCTATACCTTGTTGTAACTGATATCAATACAGTTCATTGACCCTTTTTTTTTATTATTGATTATACTCATAACATTTTTATGAATTCATATATTCCATAATATCACAGAAGTAGAATTAAGTTAAAGAAAAATTTTTGTTTGCATTTAACCGGGTCTCGGTTGAGTTCCTATTGATCTTGTTATCTCAATAACCATTCAATTTGACTTCCAATGACATTACTATTAATACTAAGAACTGACAGAGTCCAAGATATTACATAGACTATATGAGATTATTGAGTCATAGGTTATGTGTAACACCATGGAGCTTAGGAATGTCCTTTCTTGTCAATTGAAGTCATCCTTTCTGATAGATCAACGTTATCCTTATTTGTCAATTCCTCTTATATGTGTGTGTTTCTTTTATAGATGTTGTCTAATACTTGACATCGAATGCGAGCAAAAGATGAGCATGTGTCCCAAGAGATTATGGATGCTATAAGACAAGAGATGAGGGAATTACGGGAAGAAAATTGAATCCTTACATAAGAGATGACTAGGGAAAAGCAATAGGCTCCGCCTCCCCTACATGTGCTTGCACTTAGATGTGTAATGAGGAGAATATTAGATGACGAAGGAGTTTCCATCTATGATTTTAAGAGGCTAAGACCACTAGAATTCAAAGGTGAGGAGGGTGAAGAACCACAAGAATTCCTTGAAAGAATGGACAAGTTGGATCGAAGATTGCCCTATTTAGATGCTAGGGTGCTAGAACTGGTATGACTTCAGTTGAACAGTTATGCTTGGGATTGGTTTCAAGGAAATGTGGAAGATAGGTTGTATGGAGAAAATTATCCTTCTTAGGAAGTGTTTAACAAGAGTTAATGGATGAATTCTTGGCTGAAGGAGAAAGAGAAGACAAAATGGTTTAGTTTAAAAGATTGAGGCCAAAAGGGCATGATTATGACAAAGTATGCTAAGGAATTTAATAGATTGAGTAAGTTTGCACCAGAGATTGCTCCTACTAAGGCAGCAATAATTAAAGACATTCAAGAGAGGATTGATACTTCAATTGTATAATGGTTTGTATACTATAGAGTTCACTTCTCTGTCAAAGTTGATAGATAAAGCTAAGCAATTAAAGGCAAGATACAAGGAAGAAAGAGTAGAAGGAGACCAAGAATTAAGGAATAAGACTAAAGGTTAGAGTAGTCATAGTAGGAAAAGGGAAAGTAGCTCACAAGTGAGAACATCTGGGTATGTGGCTTCGATTACAAGTCAAAGTCGACCTCGAGGAGAAGGTCAGGCTCAAGATTAACCATACTATAGTGATTTCTACTTCAAGAGTCATGAGTACAACCGAATCTACAAGTAGCATTATGTTTATCCTAAGTATTATGCTTGTAAGAAGAAGCATGAAGGGAGATATAGGTTTGCTATGAGGGCATGTTTAAGTTGTGGTAAGCCCGACCATTTCATTAAGGATTGCCTTATAAGGAGAGAGTCGTAGAGCACCCTCAAGACAATGATGAGTTCACATGACATTATGCATTTGTAATATGTAAAGATACATATGAAAGTAATATGATTGTATAAGTTTGGATTTCTTGTTTTTTTAATGGAACTTAGGCATGAGATACTTAGTACAAGTGTGATAAACATGATATGTGTATATGATTATGAGGAATATGAATAGTAATGAATGGTTGATGGTAAGAAAGAGTTAAAAGAGAATAGATTGTATAATGATTGCATTTATGATGTTATATTATGTATGAAATGCTTTACGAGAATTGATACAGTGATTGTATGTGCCTAGAGGTAAATGGATCAAGAGTATTAACAGCTTGTCCTAAAATCTTTCTCATTATTAAAGTGATTTAAAGGCAAGATTTATAATTGTATGATATTGTCAATAGAGTAAAGACAACATGAGTAATGGAAGAGCATAATAACCTGTATACAGGAAGTATAATGCATGATTTGAAGGCTAATCTCTTTACAAGAAAATTTAGGGATAAATTTTTATAAGGGAGAATGTAATACTCCAACTTCATATCAGTCTTTTATATAGAGAGTATAGACAAGTAATGTATGTTAAGTACCATGTTATGAGATTGTGTATGAATTTTTTGTATTCCAAGTCAACTAAATTTTAGGTGTTATAATGGATTGAATTTGAAATGTAAAAATTCTAATGAAGAAAATGCAAGTGACATGAGGTTAAGTGTTAATAAAATTATTAGAATTGAGCTAAGAAAGTAAAGGTGAAGATTTGTGAAGTGGAAGAATGCTGGTAACCCCCATTACAAATTGGTAACTACCATTACTGATTGGTAACTACCGTTACTTATTAGTAACTATTGATACTTATTGGTAACTACCATTACTTATTGGCAACTACCATTACCAGATTAGTAACTACCTTTACTAGATTAGTAACTACCAATACCAGTTTGCTCACTACCATAAATTTTGCATCTGTTTGAAAAATAAAATGTTGGCTTGACAAAGGTAAAGCCCATTACTTGACGAGGCCTATAAAATGAGCAGTTTCGACCGCAAACAAATAATTTCTCATTTCCTCCCATTTCTAGACTGTTCTAAACATCCTAAACCCTCTCTATTTGTCTCTCAAGCCTAGATATTCCATCTTTCTTCCAAGATTACAAGGATATAAGTGAAAAACCCTCTATGCCTTCTTGATTGGAAAAACTTTTGTTGGAGATTAAAAGGGAAATCTTGAGGTAAACCTCATATTCTTTGATTTTCCATTTGGGTTTTGTTTGATTAGAGTTTAATACTAAGCTATGAGTTTAATAGATGATGTTTATTGTATTAAATGCAAGAGATAGGATTTATTGTGTTAAATTCATAGAAACCCAAATATGTGTAAACCCTATAATAAAGTTTATTTTGAATGATTAAGAGATAATTATTAGTAAAGCTTAAGAATTGAGAACCTATGGTTATATTTGAAGAAAACAAGTTATATGGCTAAGGTTACATGAAGTGTAGTTAACATATGGAAATTCATATGTAGGCAAAATGAACCAAGGAGGTGATGAGTTTTATGCATGGTAAAGGTGATATGAGCTTAATTGGAAGGATATAGCTAAAAGAGGTGAGTGAAAAATATATTATCATATTTATATTTGAAACCATATGATTGTACCATGAGTTGAAAAGGCATATGTGACAATCTTGTGAACCCTATAAACATTGGTATTCTTTTTGTGAAACCATAAGAACACCTTGAACCATTAGTTATTATTGAACTTTACATGAACCAATTGATATTTGATATTCCTTTTCATAAGAACCAAAACACATGAGTCAGAGATAACTTATAGATTGTGAATAGGATTACTGACTATGTACATATGTTTATAGAAGTAAGCTCACATGAGAGCCTCTACTTTGGGTATGCTAAAATAATCCCTCTACCCTTAAACTTATGGGAGCATTGTGCTTCGGGTATGCCATAAGTGCCTTTACTCCAAACTTATGAAAGCAAGTTCACAAGGGAACCTCTGCTTCGAGTATGCTAGAGAAAGCCTCTACCTCAAACTTATGGGAGCATATTCGTAAAGGAACCTCTGCTTCAGGTATGCTAGAGAAAGCCTCTGCCCCAACTTATGTGACAATCTCTGATAAAATCAGATGATAAAATTCAATGAAGTAAGGTCTATGAAAAGGAGTAACATCCTATTGTGACAACTATGGTATAGCCAATTGCCCTTCAAAACTATATGCACATGTGTCATCCGAAGCTCAAACCAAAATGTATATGTTACATTGATTTTAATATTTATTATCAATATATATATATATATGGTAATTGATTTCAATATTTGTCACGACCCGACTTTCGAGCCGCGACGGTCTTAGGGCATGGGTAGGCGTAAGGCCACTAAAAACCCGTAGAATCCAATACTAATCTATAACCAATCATGCATATACAATTCCCATATCAAAACCCCAAAAACATTACTATAACAAATCCAAATCATCCATTCATTAAATGTATTCCATTAATATAATAAGGTAATATGTCATATATTACAATCCCAAATTGAGTAAACAATACTTAATCATCATATACAATATCACAATGACCATGGAACTCTAGACTTGACTCTTGGAGATACATATTCATTATGATATATTCCAAATGACAAAATGAAAACATGGACAAAGTAACCCCCAAGCGAGAAGATGAAGCTTGAGTTTTACCTCGTCTCAACCTCTATAGCACCTGAAAAAAATAAACCACTATGGGGTGAGATATAAATCTCAGTGAATACATAATAGTTCAATATGTTATACCAGCTAGGTACAATAGATAATATGCAATTAGAATAGCTTCAAGGCTTTTTAGGTAATATAAGCAATTAGATAATCAAAGACATCACAATGGGATTCACTCATGGAAGAGATGAATAAATCCAATGCATAAGCAATTTAGCACAATTCATTTTATTTTAGTTTAGCAGAAATCATATATTCGAGAACGGTATGTTCTCATTCACATATAGATCGAGTGTCGGCTATAAGCTTCTCATACTCATTACATCAATTCAAGCGAAAAACTGATCAAGTTCTCCGGCTAGGACCCCCTTCCTAGTTAGGGCGGATACACTATCCCTATTCGTCGGGCCTTCTTTACCATGTGCACATGACTGATATATACCCCACATCAGATGGGGATTTCTGCTTTAGGTACCATATAGAATTTCATAATTGATAGCAATAAGAATTCAATAACAATGGTACTCATGAATGAGTAAGGATTTCAATGTGCTATCATCATATTATTAAAAAATAGACCAAAGGTTTTAATAGATAGTTCAACATTTTGGTTTCATGAATAAAAGTCAATGAAACAAGAATTCAACCAAGTTATCTAAAGGATTCAATGAATATATGGTTATATAATGAATTTACGCCTATAGCATATTGACTATCATGTACTCACCTTAAGACTCTTTTGCTCCTAATCAACACAAACAGAAACGATGATCACCTGAGTCCTCTTGTTCCTTGTCTTTGGGTTCTACATGAACCATTCAACTAACCACAATTAGATCATCATTCCTAACTTGACTATAGAATCACTAAGGATTCTAATCTTATACTTCTAGCTCTATACATAGAACACAATGCCACATTAAACATAATTCAATCAATACAACCAATGATTCAAGAATCGATACACAAACTATCGAAATTGAATCGATTAAACCTTGAAATAAGTCCAATTCATCTCAATTACGATCCACATTGATCATGCATGGCAATTAGCATGCCTAGGATTATGATTATAGCATAAAAGAAAAGGAAAAAGAAAATGATCCTCATCAAGTGGTACGCCCAGAGGGTACGCCCGTACCCTCTTGGCCATACCTTTTAATTCTAGGCAGTAGCAAAGGTACGCCCAATGGTACGGGCCCGGGCATACCCTTGCTCGTACCCTGCCACAGCCAGGGTACGCCCATAGGGTACGGGCGTACCTTTGCCCTGGCTTGGTTTCCCTGATGGAAACCTCCAAATCCAAGCAAGAATACTCATCTTTTTTTTTTTTTTTTGATCAAGGAAAAACCATGAACAAGTTATGCAAATTTTGCAAAGCTTTAAACTCATTTTATCACTCAATCATGGATCAAACAAATAAATCTTTAAATCCCAACCTTGTTTAAGCTCATTTGTTCAAAGTAAGAAAATCAAACCCATTTTGAAAATCTAATTCCATACACTTCAATATTCCCAATTCAT
>CATKHJ010127741.1:0-10960 GCA_949750685.1 Vernicia montana | reverse complement strand
TGTATATTTGTTGGCTATGGTCAAGATAAATTTGGCTATAGATTTTATGATTCGGTCCAGAAGAAGCTTGTTAGGAGCCGTGATGTTGTGTTTGTTGAGAACCATACCATTGAAGATATTAACAAGATGGTTAAGGATGTTCCTAACTCCAATGGTGACTTAACAGACTTGAAATTAGTTCCTCTAACAACGGTGCCGAGAGAAGTTGGAGATGAAACTCAGGATGCTCAGCCTGAGATAAATGATGCTCCCGTTGAGATTGACTCGGATGATGACAATGATGATGATGTTTATCATCAACCACTAGCACCTGTGGCTTCCCCAGTTCCATTGAGGAGAAGTGATAGAATAAGACAATCTTCTATCAGATATCCAGCAAATGAGTATGTATTACTCACTGACGATGGAGAATCTGAGAACTTTGAAGAAGCCATGGATGATGAATCCAAGCAGAAATGGATTAAAGCCATGCAAGATGAGATGAAGTCCTTGCATGAGAATAAAACTTTTAAGCTGGTGAAGTTGCCTAAAGGCAAAAGAGCTTTGAAAAATAAATGGGTGTTCAGAATCAAGCATGAAGAACAAAGTTCCCATCCAAGATTCAAAGCCAGATTGGTTGTTAAAGGGTTCAACCAAAGACAAGGCATTGATTTTGATGAGATATTTTCACCTGTTGTGAAAATGGTATCCATTCGTACTGTGTTGGGGATAGCAGCAAGTCTTGATCTGGAGATCGAGCAAATGGATGTGAAAACTACCTTCCTACATGGTGATTTGGAAGAGGAGATATACATGGAGCAACCAGAGGGTTTCAAAGAAATGGGAAAATATGATTATGTTTGCAAATTGAAGAAAAGCCTTTACAGCTTGAAACAGGCACCGAGACAATGGTATAAGAAGTTTGAGTCAGTTATGGGGGAGCAGGGCTATAAGAAGACTACTTTAGATGATTGTGTTTTTGTGAAGAAATTCTCTGATGATGATTTCATTATTCTATTGCTCTATGTGGATGATATGCTGATTATTGGCCGGAATGTTTCCAGAATCAATAGCTTGAAAAAGAAGCTGAGTAAGTCTTTTGCCATGAAAGATTTAGGTTCAGCAAAGCAAATTCTTGGCATGAAAATTATCAGAGACAGAAGCGCCAAGAAATTGTGGTTGTCACAGGAGAAGTACATTGAGAAAGTACTTCAGAGATTTAATATAGACAAGGCTAAAGCGATTAGTTGTCCTCTTGCTAATCACTTTAGACTAAGTTCTGAACAGAGCTCTTCTACAGACGAGGAGAAGGAAGAAATGAATAAGATTTCTTATGCTTCAGCAATTGAAAGTTTGATGTATGCCATGGTGAGTACACGGCCTGATATTGCTCACTCGGTTGGAGTAGCGAGTCGATTCCTTTCAAACCCTGGTAAGGAACATTGGGCTGCAGTAAAATGGATTTTCAGGTATCTTCGTGGTACTTCCAAAGTATGCTTATGCTTTGGAGATGACAAGTCTGTGCTAGTTAGCTACACAGATGCAGATATGGCTGGCAATGTAGATTCAAGGAAGTCTACATCTGGTTACCTGATTACATTTGCAGGGGGAGCTGTGTCATGGCAATCAAAGTTACAGAAGTATGTTGCATTATCAACTACTGAAGCAGAGTTTATTGCAGCAACGAAAGCGTGTAAGGAGTTGATGTGGATAAAGAAGTTCTTAAATGAACATGGTGTGCAGCAAGACAGATATCAATTGTTTTGTGATAGCTAGAGTGCTATTCACCTTGGGAAGAATTCCTCCTTTCATTCAAGATCAAAGCATATTAATGTAAGATATCACTGGATCAGGGATGTACTGGAGAAGAAGCTACTATAGCTTGAGAAGATCCATACGGATGAAAATGAATCAGATATATTGACAAAAGTTCTACCCAGGGAGAAGTTCAAGTTCTGTCGATCAGCTGCAGGAATGGAGGAGCCCTCAATGTAGTCGGTAGGGGGAGATTTGTTGGTGGGTCCCTCCTCATTAGGGCCCACATTTGACAAAAACTTTGGGAGGTGCCTAACACATTTGAAATTAAAAAAAAAAAAAAAAAAAAAAAAAAAAAAAAACCAAAGTCTGAAAGTTAGCTAACTAACCAAAGAAAAGTGATTTTATTAGGTAAACAACTTTTTGAATCACATTGCAACTCATGCCTATATATATGGCCATGCAAATGGAAGAATAATATAGCAATTGCAAAGAAGCAATTTGTGTGCCAGAGAACAATTTTCTCTGAAGAAAATTTTGAGAAAGTATTTTATGTATTTTTAGGAAATAATTCCTAAAAAGGGGAGTGACAAAATAGTGAGAAAAATACTTGGGGTATTTTTAGGAAACACTGTGAGTGTTACTATTTTGGGTTTATCTCATTATAATGTTGTATTGCCTCTAGATTTAATCTAGAGAAGACTCTCTTGTACCTACTATTCGTAATAGTGGAAGTATTTTATTCAGAGTTTGTCCCGTGGATGTAGCCCAAAATCAAAGGTGAACTACGTTAAATTGTTGGTGTTATTTTTGTTGATTGTTATTATTCCGCATTTTGGTACCCGTGGGCCCAACTGATGATTCACGAATTTGTCATCTTCAGAGTCTTCTTTGTTCAATTACTCAAGGAACTAAATCAGTTGATGCATACTTTACAGAGCTCAATGGGATTTGGGAAGAATTGAGAAGTTTCATGCCCTTACCACACTGTTCTTGTGGTAAATGCAGTGATAATTGCTTCCAGAGGTTTGTTGATGCTGCTCAAAAGGACTTTGTTTTCAAATTTCTCAATGGTCTCAATGAAACCTTTTAGGAACTTAGATCACAAATCATAATCATGAAACCTTTTCCATCTTTAGATCAAGTTTATAATATGGTTCTAAGGGAAGAAACACAGAGAAGCATGCTTTTGCAGTCACAGAGCTTCAATGATGGAGTTGTTATGGCTGTGAAGAAGAATCATAATGGGAACAAGGTTTGTTATCATTGTGGCAAACCTAGTCATATCAAAGAGAAATGCTTTCGATTAATTGGATTTCCTCCAGATTTCAAGTTCAATAAGCCAAGGGTTCAGAATCAAGTGTTCAAATCTGCTAACTAGGTTTCAGTTTCTCAAAGTGATAATGACAATGTCAATTCTATAGCAGGGTCCATTAGTGATCTAAATCTCTCTAAAGCATAGGTTCAGAAGCTCATGTCTATTCTCAATGATCAAAATCCATCTGGTAACATGAATCCATCTTCATCATCTTCACCACATTTAGCTAATTTTGCAGGTACTCAATCTTCTGTTTTTTCTGCTATGAACACTGATAAATTTCAAAAGCTTTTATTTTCAAAGTTCATAGTGTCTCCATGGATTGTAGATACTGGAGCTACAAACCATATAGTATATTCTCTATATTTGTTTGATTCTTGTGTTCAGGTCAATAACTTCTTTGTTCAATTACTTAATGGTATAAGTGTTCAAGTTACTTATGTTGGGACTATTATTCTCAATTCATGTCTAACACTTCATAATGTCCTGTTGGTTCCTTCCTTTAGTTTTAATCTCCTTTCAGTAAGCAAACTTCTTCTTAATGATCAAATTTGTCTCATATTCATCTCTCATCATTGTTTCATCCAGGTCCACTCATCATGGATGATGATTGGACTAGCTAAGATGAGAAAAGGCATGTTCTATCTAACACAAAGTTTCAATCCATCAAAGCTTCAAAACACAGTCTGTTAGTCAAAGTCTATTTGTATGGTTTCTATTGATGTTTGGCATTATAGATTAGGACATATACCAGTTGATAAGATTTCTTATATAATTCCTGATGTAAATAGTAATAAAACTTCTTCAATTTGTACTCCTTGTCCTAGAGCTAAACAGAAAAGGCTATCATTTCCTGTCTATACTAATAATACCAAAGCCTTGTTTGATCTTGTTCATGCTGATGTTTGGGGCCCTTATTCACAGCAAGATTTATATGGTAACCACTATTTCTTGACCCTAGTGGATGATTTCTCAAAGTGTGTTTGTATATTTCTCATGAAACATAAATCTGATGTTTCCCATATTCTTCCTCAATTTCACAAATTTTTTATCACTCAATTTAATACAATATCAAACTTGTTAGTTCAGATAATGGAAAGGAATTTTCATTACCAACATTTTATAATTCACATGGAATTGTTCACCAAACCTCTTGTCCATATACTCCACAGCAGAATGAAGTACCTGAGAGGAAACACCAACATATTTTGAATATTGCTAGAGCCTTACTCTTTCATTCTTCATTGCCAACTAGGTTTTGGGGTGATGCTGTTCTCACAGCAGTCTACCTAATTAATAGAACACCTTTATCTATCCTTCATGGCAAAACACCATATGAAATTTTGTTCTCTCAGAAACCTTCATATCAACACCTTAAATCTTTTGGATGTTTAGCATTTGCTATTAATCTTGCCCCTCATAGAAAAAAATTTGAGTCAAGATCAAAAAGGTGTGTTTTCCTAGGGTATTGTCCTAATGTTAAAGGATATAAGCTTTATGATTTGGAAAATCATACCATTTTTAATTCCAGGGATGTTGAATTTCATGAGAATGTGTTTCCATTCATGTCTTCTTCAACAACTGATTCATTGTCTATTTCTAAATCTCAGTTATGTCTTCCTACTATTCCTAATTATGTTCCAGACTACTCACCTTCTGTTTCAAGTCATCCTTCACCTGAGTCAATCACACCAATTTCAGTTCTTGATTTGCCTGCTTTACCTGTTGATCCTTCATAACAGTTTGTTTTTGCTTCTCCATCTGCATCTAATAATCAAAATGATCATTCTTTATCTGGTCATTCTTCACCAATTTCAAATCATTCAGAACCTCAACACCAACACACTCAACCTCAACCTAATACTGATATTAGTATTGATTCTTTTCCTTCTTCTTCTTCTACTCTTAGAATGAGTTTAAGAGTTTCTAAACCTCCTAGTTATCTTCAGGATTATCATATTCAGCTTAAAAACAAGTTTGTTAACACAACATCTTTATCTTCTTTTGTTACTTCACATCCTATTCAAAATCATTTGTCTTATGATCTTTTGTCTCCTTCTTATAAAAATTTTGTTTTTTCTCTTACTTCCATTTGTGAACCTACCAATTATGCTCAAGCCAGTAAATATGATCATTGGAATGAGGCTATGCAATCTGAGCTTAATGCTTTGGAGTCTAATCACACTTGGATAATTGTCAAGCTACCACCTGGCAAACAGGCTATAGGCTGCAAATGGGTTTATAAGACAAAGTTGAAAGCTGATGGCACAATTGAAAGGTTTAAGGCCAGGCTAATTGCTAAAGGATACAATCAGAAAGAGGGGTTTAATTATCATGAGACTTTCAGTCCAGTTGTTAAACATACAGCTGTCAAGATGTTTTTATCTCTAGCAGCCATCAAAGGTTGGCATCTTGCTCAACTTGATGTTAACAATGCTTTCTTGAATAGGGAGCTTGATGAAGATGTTTATATGGAGATCCCTTTAGGGTACCAGATTCAGGGGTAGAACTTGGATGAATCTGGTAACAATAACACAGGGAAATTGGTTTGTAAACTTCAAAAATCCTTATATGGATTAAAACAGGCTTCTAGGCAATGGAATACCAAGTTTACAAAGTCACTTTTACAGCTTGGATTCAAACAATCCAAGTCAGATTACTCTCTGTTTACCAAGTTTACAAACTCAAATTTTATAACTCTTTTGGTCTATGTAGATGACATAACAATTGCAAGCAATAATGCTTCTTTGTTTGAGCAATTGAAGAAGGATCTTAATGCACATTTTAAACTAAAAGATTTAGGCTCCTTAAGGTATTTTCTTGGGCTTGAAATAGCAAGATCAAAATAGGGAATTTCAGTGTGCCAAAGAAAATATGCACTTGAGTTGTTGCAGGAATACGGTCAATTGGGAGCCAAGCCAAGTAGCATTCCAATAGAAGTAAATCATAAATTGGTTCATTCAGATCAAGAGTTGTTGAATGATGTAACTCAATATAGGCAGCTAGTGGGGAAATTGATGTATCTCACCTTAACTAGACCAGACATCAGTTATGCAGTCCATGTCTTGACTCAATTCATGGACAAGCCAACAAACACTCACCTGCAAGCTGCATACAAGGTACTAAAATAAATTAAGAAGGCACCTGGGCAAGGAGTTTTATTCTCTAGTTCTTCAAAGCTTCAACTTACAGCATATTCAGATAGTGATTGGGCAGACTGCAGTGAAACAAGGAAGTCTTTAACTGGATTTTGTGTATTCCTGGGAGATTCTTTGATTAGCTGGAAATCAAAAAAACAAGATGTGGTGTCAAGAAGTTCTGCAGAAGCAAAGTACAGGTCAATGGCCTCAACAATATGTGAAGTTATATGGCTTATATTTCTATTGAGAGATTTTGGGATAGAACATGAAGAACCTATAACTCTCTACTGTGATAACATGTTTACAATTTAGATTGCCAAAAACTCGGTGTTTCATGAAAGAACAAAACACATTGAGTTAGATTGTCACTTCATTAGAGAAAAGGTTGTGTCTGGATTAGTCAAGCTAGAGTATTTGAAGACACAAGAACTGACAGCTGATATTTTCACTAAAGCTTTGCATCCAAATCAGTTTTGTTACCTTTTAAGCAAGATGAACATACACAACATGTATGTGCATTTTGAGGGGGAGTGTGAAGAACAGAGATGATTCTAGAGTGCCATGTCAGCAAGTGAGCTGTCATTAGTTCATTAGCTGAAGTATTTATTAGTTAAGCTTTATTAGTTAGTTAAAGTAGCAGTTCTAGATTCTTCAGTTCTCAGTTTGTTAGCTTAACTTTCATATACTGAGTTGTGTATATAAACATTCTGGTAACCAAAGACAAAGTGAGGAATTCATTTTCATTCATTTTCAATTTGTTTCAGAAGATAAAGAAGCCATTCCAAACAACTCTCAAGCCAATTGCCTCTGCTTCCTTAGGTGAGCACGTTATCTTCAAATGCATGGCTTTGCATGCTACTAAGTGGCCATCGTGATTCCTAAGAACCATCCCTAAGCCAATTGTACCAGACTCCATGAAGCAAGCCGTATCAATGTTGCATTTGATTCTACCATGCAAATGACGTTACCATGCAAAATTCCTTTGAGTTGGAACACTTTGAGAACCAGTTCCTTTCTCTCTTGCAGCTGTCCACTCATTATAAAAAACTAGTCCAAACTTGACTGCCATGCTCGGTGATAATATTTTATCATCCCAAAGCTTAGAGTTCCTTTGTCCCCATATAGACCATAAAATCATCATCATTTTACAAAGAGGTGAGTCATCTAGTAATTCAAATAGATTAAGTAACCAAGCATGAAAATCCTCATTTCTGGATTGATGAAAACTCATATTCGCAGCCCTCAAACAATCCTTGGCATAGCTACAATCCATAAACAAGTGCCAGGGTGCTCAATGTTACTTCCACAGATATGGCAACTCAAAGGAATCAGAACTCCAGGCTTTTGACCATAATAAGTTACTTACATTTAAAAAAAATTACCAAGATGCGCCACTTTTTAACACTTTTTGACCCCTGAAACACAAAATGAATGATAAACTTCTGGTTTTGTTATAACAATTTTCACATATCTAAAAAGTAATCTGTTGTGCCACTGTAATATAAAACTGGTAGTCTAAATTTCGGTTTCCTAAATTAAAGAAAAAAAAAAACCGATAGTTAAGGGCTTTCGGTATCATTTTCTATTTTTTATTTTTTAAAAATAGAATTTATTATTTTTAGTTTTTTATTTTTTTTTAAATGTTTCTGGATAAATATGAAAGAAATAAAAAATAATAATTTTTTTAAAAATATTTTTTAATACTTATTTTTTTAAAATTTAAAAAAAAAATTAAAAATTACAATGATATCAAATGCTCCTAAACTACTTGTCTCTCTCTCTCTCTCTCTCTCTCTCAAAATATTCATACCAGCTTTTGTCATTTGATGTGATGTGACTCAAATTTCTTTCTGGTGAATTCAGTTATCACCTTGAAATAATTTGCTTAGGTATTCATTGAGTTGGAAAGGGATAAGCGTTCAGTTTGTAAATCATTTGTTTGAATATGCATTCATGAAAATCATTTGTATTTTCAAGTTTAGGTATTTGTAATAGTAATAATAATAATAATTACCAATAAAAACTGACAATTAATAATATTCCTGTTTCACTAGAAAGATGAATTCAATACTGAACCATTTCATTATTTTGTAATAATAATAATAATATTTGTAATAGTACTAATAAAAACTGACAATTAATAATATTAGATATAATTTAATTAACTAAATTAATATATTATACTAATTATATAAAAATTGCTCAAAAAAATTATATAAAATTAAATATTATTAATATTTTAGTGATAAAACAATATTCTAAATTCATTAACCGAATTAATTCAATATAATCAAAATAAATTAATGAAATTTATTATTTATTAAATATATAATATAGTTAACTAATACATTCTAAATTAATTTTGATTATATTAGGTAAATTTAATTAAACCTTTTTAAAGTTGATAACTTAATTAAACATTTTACGAAAAAAAATTAAAATTATTAATTATAATTAATTTAAATAATTTGAATTAACATAATAATAATATTAAATTAAATTAATTAAATAACAATTAATCATTTTAAATGTAATATGTTAGCTTAATTACTATACCAATTATATAATATTGAATAATATTAATATTATCATATTAAACAATATTATAAATTTATTAACTATAATTAATTGAATTAATTCAATTCAATATACTTTAATTAAATTAATAAAATATATTATATATTAAATATATAATATATTTAACTAATATAGTCTAAATTATTCTATATCTTATTATATTATTTTGATTATATTGTGAAATTTGAATAACATTTAATTATATTTTATATAATTTAATTTTTATCTTATAGTGTTTTAGTCGGGTTTAAAATTTATTTCCTTTAGTTGACCACTTTATTGCTAGAGCTCTTTTTTTAGAGTTAGAGCAATAACTTTTTAAAAAAATTAAATTGACAAAACTATCCCTTTTCTAATTCTAATTTTGGTTGGTTTTTTTTTTGTTTTTTTTTTTTGTTTTTTTAATATCATTGCCTTTTCCATTCCAAAACAAGCGTTCTCCTCTACCAAAACAACAAATTGCCTTCTTCTGTTCCAAAACAACATCCATCACCGTCATGAGCAGTGGTGGATCTATTAAGGGGCAAGTGGGGCGGTTGCCCCCACCCACTTGTCCTCTTATAATTGATGTAAAATATATATTTTTTATTTATTGTCCCTAAAAAAAATTTATTTAATTATTTTTAACTTAATTTTTATATTTAATCCCCTGCAATATTATAAATTAATTTAAGTAAAATCGTGATTTGGACATAGAGAAGAAACTATTTAAACTCAATTTTGCTAGGAAAAAAAAAAAAAGAAAAAGATGGTGATATATGATGCAGTAATTTTTTTTTTTTGGCCTAATTACCTGAAAATCCCTGAACTTTTAACATTTCTTCTAAATTATCTAAAACTTTTGATTTTTACAAAATAATTCCTATACAATTATTTTTCTTCTATAATAGCAACCCAGCGATTTTGAATTGATAATTCGACAAAATTTGCACAAGTGACATCAGAGTCTAACACATGACACCTGATGCTAATAAATTAAAAAAAAAAAAAAAAAAGGCAAGCCACGTCAGTTAATTAAAAAAAAAAATCATATGGAAACAACACAAAAAGCCCTAATTGATTCAATGTATAGCTGCTCCAATGTATACATCTGTGTCTCCCCTCCACAAAACACTAAACTCCCACTCTTCTGTGCTCTTCTCAGTGTTGAAACCTCAATTTCTTTTGTTTTCGATGGTAGCACTACTTCTCCATATTCTCTGATAGCTTGAGCTTCCATTGTCGAATTTGTATGAATTGAATTCGGAGCACTACAAAAAAAAAAAACACACAATTTACCGACTAAAAATTATGTCGGTAATTCTATAATTTTCGTCAGTAATATAGTGTACCGACGAATTACCGACAAAAAAATTTAGTCCGTATTAAACTTGTCGGTAACACAATTTACTGATGGAATTTGAAATCGTCTATAAATTGTTTTTATATTGTCAGTAAAAACCTAATTCATTTGTCGGGAATCAATTTACCGATGGAATTAGAATCAATTTACCGACTAAATTTCCGTTGGTAATTATCGATGGTTTCGAATTCCGTCGGTAAATTACTAATATTTTTTAAAAAATAAAAAAATTCATCGGTAATCCGTTGGTAAATTTTATATAAATATTTTTTAAAAAATAAAATATTATGTCTGTAATCCGTCGGTAAAATTATATTTTTTAAAAAATATATATTTTTCTAAAAAAATAAAAATTTAAAATTTTTAGGATAAACATGAAAATTAAGAAAAAGAAATTAAAATATAAATTAGGAAGCCTAAAAAATATTCAAAATGGCTAAAATAAAAAATAATATTATATTAAAACTAAAAAAGAATAAAATGAACCTAAAAAAAGAGAGAGATAAATAAAAAATTTAGTAAGATAATTAATTTACTCAATTTATTTTATAGTTTACTAAATTATAAAATATAAGTTAGTAAGCATAAAAAATTTAATTAAAAATTAAATTTAAGATAAAAATTTATTAAAAAATTTTCATAACCACATTATTATATTTTTTATACTATAAAAAAAATATAAGAAATATAAATAACAAAGTATAAAATTAAAGAAAGTATAAATCTAAGAAAATTAGAATAAATTAAGTTAATATATTTTTTCTATTGAAAGGTTTGGAATTTAAGAAGTAAAATAAAAAAAATAAAAAAGAGAGAGAATAAGATAAAAAGAGTATAAGAATATTAAAT
>CATKHJ010127739.1:0-11710 GCA_949750685.1 Vernicia montana | reverse complement strand
ATCCATATAAGGATAGATATCAGTCTAAGTATGTATTTACTTATGATGATATTGCAATTTATAAAGTTTTTCTTATAGTCCTGAAGTACCTCAATAAAGATGCTCCCATTATGTTATTTGAGAATAATGCAATCTGTATTTGCACAAATTAAAGGTGGATATATTAATGGTGATTGAATTAAACATATATATTTCACTGGAATTCTTTATATGCATGAGCTCTAGAAGAGATATCCACCAAATTCACTCGAGTGACGACATAGCAGACTTATTTACTAAGTCCTCATATAATGTCATATTTGAATGACTTGTTTTATTGATTGATATATACCGTCTTAAAATGTTGTCCCCATCAGGGAGAGCGAATCAGTATAACATTGTACTATTTTTCTTTAGTTAAGTTTTTGTCCCATAGGATTTTCTTGACCAAAGGTTTTAATGAGGCAATCTGTGCAATGATAGAATAATGCATGAATTGTACTCTTTTCCTTAGCTATGTTTTTTCTCACTGGGTTTTCTAGTAAGATTTTTAACGAGGCATATTCATGGCGCAAATAATATCTAAGGGGGAATGTTATAAATAATTATTATATGTGGATATTACTTAAACATCCTTGAGTATATACTTTAGAGAGATTATAGTATAGGGTTAGTTCAGTAATATTGTATACACTAAACCCTAGTTATTCCTCTATATAAGGGAAGCTAGAGTTAATCTAATAATAAGAGTTTGGAGCCCCTTTTACTCTCTACATATTTTCTCTCTCTCTTTACTTTATTGCTTTATATATCTTTTTATTGTCTTTGATCCGCTGTGCTAATAAGCCGATTTACAACAATGGTCTATTAAATTTGCTTTAGACTAATAAATAAAGTTTTGTTTTAGGTTCTGTTTGTTTCGCGGAAAATAACTTATATTTGAAAAATATTTTCCAAGAAAAACATTTTCTAAAAAAATATTTTTCCAAGAACTAATTTTCTATTGTTTGATTTCAATATTAAAAATTATTTAAAAATATTAAAAATTTCAATTTATAAAACTATAAACATTTTTAAACTTATAATAATTTCATAATTTTAAAATTTTATTATTAAGTATGAAAAAAAAATACATAAAAATGATAAATTTGGTGGTCGCCGGTGGTTGGCGGTGATTGGCGGCGGCTGACGTTGGTTATCAATGGTCGCCGTCGGTAGTTAATATTAGTGATCGGCGGATTAATAAATTTATATATACATATTTTTCTTTCATTATAATGAATTTGTCAAAATTCGAAAAATGACTTTCTGTTTTGAAAAGAAAAAATCATTTTCCTTAAAAAATGCTTAGTTTTCTATTGATCAGAAAAATATTTTTCGTTGACTAATTTTCCAAAACGTTCCAAAAGTCAAAAAATACGAAAAATATTTTTCGCGAAACAAATGGAACCTAGTGAAATTAATCAATTAAAATTTAAATGGATTTGAAGAAATTTAATTAAGTTCATATTAAATTATTTTAGAACAATCAAATTATTTGATCTATTTTTATATTTAATTGGATTTAACTTAAATTATATTTGAAATAATTAAATTAATTTTAAATCATTAAATTGGTGCTTATATTTAATGACCAATCAAAATGAATCATTAAAGCAGTAGAAACCAATAGGAATATAGCAAATGGATCAACCAAATGCACCAATCAAATTACATCACTTCATCTTATCATGTCTTTTGATTCTAAATTGCTGCAAGAGATAATAGAAATGTTGGAGGCAGTATTTAAAGGATGTGAATATTGTTAGAATTGAAAAGGCTGAAGAAGATAATCCACATTACAGGATTCCCAAAGATCTTTTAAAACAGAGGCCTCTGCCATGGAATACTCTGTTAAATGCTCTGCCAACACTTAGAGGAGCTCTTATAATTTTTGCTTTAGATTGGATAATTCAGGACTAATATTTGGTCAAGGATAGTTTATAGTTAGAACCTGTATATTTTTAAATTATGGTTATTTAGAAAGTTTATTGCAATTGTATTCTATATTAATACAAAATTGAGAAAAATAATAATATTTTGTAATTAATTTAGTTAAAATTTTGATTTTAATTTGTTCAATTTACAGATCCTTGGTGGAACTTTTGCCCTGCTTGCATAGTTAAAATCATCAATTAACTCAAAAATGTAATGACAAACAATCAAATACCTCAATTTCTGCAGCTGCACAAGCCCACTATGAAGTTCCTTAACTTTTGTCTGATAAAGGTTCAAGGTTTCTATATTGCAAATTCATTCTCTTGATTTTGGAAGCTCCTCTAAAATTCCCTTTCAAGTTTAAATACCAAAAATTGAACAAATTACCAACGTCTCCTGGAAATACACTAAAGATGCTGCCTCAGGGTATTGAATATCTTACAAAACTTCAGGAAGTATGTTTGCTAAATGTTTCTGAAGAGCTCATAAATCGAATATGTGGTCCGGACAGTGTGGATCATTTCAAGGTTATGTATATTCTAAAGATCAGCCATTACAATGAAACACCAGCAAGATGGTTTTATGAAAGCTTATCCTGATATATATCTCCATACTTAAGGTCAACTACTTATTTATTTATTTATTTTCAATTTCTAATATTCTTTTCTATATGAGCTTTCTGCAATTCATTGTTTGGTTTTTATTATCACTAAGGTGGTGTTTGATAACACCATTAAGCACTTAAAATTAAAATTTTCAGTACTTAATCGTTTTAAGTTTGTTTGATAACAACGTCTTAAAAGTCTAAATTAAATAAAAAACCACTTAAAATGATAAGTAAAAATTTTTAACTTAAAACTTATACTGAATACAATAAGTGATTAAATTTTTAAATATTTTTATTATTTAAAAATTATATCACTTATTTTATTCAGCACTTAAAATTCAGTACTTAAATTTTCAGCATTTAATTTTCAGTTTTACCAAACACTACCTAAGTTGCACAATCAATTCCAGCTTTATCATTTCCTAATTCTTTTATTCCTTTTATGATCAACTTGAGATCTTGATTTGGTTGCTTTTCATAAAGTCTTCAATTAATGGTGCACTCCTCAAGATGCCATGAAAGCTTACTTGCACACTCTTCAGTCTTCTGCTGGTAATAAGATTTTAAAATGTTTTAATTCTCTATTCTCGCATTCTTTAAAAAAGTAATTAGGTTTAATTAAGCTTATAAAACCTAATTAATCAATCTCGTCTTTCAAATTATAGTTATTCCCATCCCTCAAATTTGAAGGTCCTAGAACAATTCCTGATAATATTTGAATAAAATTTTAAAAAATAATTAAACATCACAATGTAACAAGAATAATTATTCAACATGGAGTAATTATTTCATTCCATTTTATTCTATATTATATATTCTATAAACCAAACGAGACTACTAGTAAATGATTATTGGTACAATTTAGCCTTGATAAGAGCATTATATATCAGATTAAGACTTAACCAAGTACTTGTCTGCCAAAAATCCAGCTGAAGGGAATCAATGAAGCTTTCTTGGCAGCCTTTTCTTGAGCTCTAACTCCTAATTTTCGAATCTTGGTACCTAATCCACAAACATAATCTTGAGCTTTATGTCCTTCACCAGATAAGCCTATCAACTTATCTACTTCCCATCTTCCCACAAGATATTCCAAAATATCAGCATAATCATTAGCAGTATAAACTCCAAGACGCTGAGCAACAGTTGAGAAATGTTCGTAAAGGTTATCATCTTCGCCATCGAACATCAGTTGTCCTGGCATTTTAATTTTTTTCCTCATCATATCAGCAAATGCTAAAATAGTTGTGTCTGGATCAATCTCAAATAGCTTCTCTACAATATTAACATATGCAGTTTCATGGCGTTTCTCATCTGCAGCAATGGTACCACATATTTGTGCTAACTTTATATCTCCTTGTTCTTTAGCTAGTTTTGCTGTGTTACCATGAGAGATGAATGTTGCTCTTTCTTGGAATGAAGTGTACACAAATCCCATATATGGATTGTTTTCAGTTTTGAAATCCTACACAAGGACAAGTATACATGAATTTAAAATTAATTTTTTTAGAAAAAAATAATATTATAAATAACTCAACTTGAAACTTGTAAATTCATCAAAATTTGACTAAAATCATTTATGTCTTTTCGCTCGAATATGTCCAAAACTTGAAATAACTCGACCTGAACACGACCTAAAAGATGTAAAAACAAAGAAGAAGAAAAAAAAGATCTTACCATTCCACAACCCATTAGATATTGAATTGTCTTTTCAATTTTTCTCATATTTACTCGTCCAGAGAGGTAAAGATACTTATTAAGAAGGTCGCCATGCCTATTCTCTTCAGCAGTCCAAGCTCGAGCCCAAATAGCCCAAGAAGTGGGTGAAGAACAAGTCTCATCTCTAATTCCATCTAAAGTATTAAGAAATGATTGGTATGTTGGAAGTGCTTCTTCTGTAATCATATCACCTACTAACACCACAAAATACTCATCAGAAAGTTGTTTTGATCTTTCTCTCAATTCCTTCACTTGATCATAGAATCCTTCTGATTCAGGTTCTGGTAGAAAATCCTGTGGTTGCCAACATTTCTCAATAGGCTTTAAATGTTTTAACACATTTGTCTCAGTCCAACCCTCCAAGGACTTGAAAATGTCTTGCTTTTGTGGTGGCATGGAATGAGTTTTTTGAAAATGCACCTCTTTGACAGGTCTCACTTCTTTTCTGAAAGTTGAAACCAATAAAAAGCATTAATATTCAATCGGTTACTATTTAAATAATTTGGATTAACTTTGAGTTACAAAATCATAATTAGTTACTATTTAAATAATCAGTTACTAATCAATGACAATATAAAATTTTGAAAAATTTTAAGAAATTAAAATGTTTTTAAATTAATTTAAAAGTGAAATTAATTTAAAAATAAGAAGAACTAAGTATAATATAAAATAAAACGTAAGAGACTAAGAGACTCTTGTAAAGTAAAAAATTCATACTTTTATAATTAAGAATTAAAGTGTTGAGTAATTAATAAATTTTAAAAGTTAAAATTACTAATTTTGAAAAATTAAATATCAAAATGTATATGGAAAATGTTAAGTAGTTTTTGCAATTAATTCAAAGAGAGAAAGAAAAAAAAAAAAAAAAGAAGCTCACCTAGGAGTTGTTAAGTGGAGGTTGGAATCCATGAATATTTTGGAAGAATTATCACTAACCATCCCCAACTTCAACATCATTTCTAGTTTGTGTTATTTCTTTTGATTAGATGAATTATATGAAAATATCGAGAGAGAAAAGATAGGAAAAATGTAGCAATAGAGGAAGAATTGATGATATGATGGGGGGAGGAAATGCCCTTTTAAAAACCATTCCATTTGAAAGGAAAAAGACATCTTAAAATTTTTGTACTTTGCTCCATTTTGACATTACGCCTACCTACATTCATCTGGTAACATTGAGGCTATGTACTTTTATTAAAGTCAACATTATATTCTTATTTAACAAATGTTAAGGTGTGTGTAAAAAATATATCGAGTTAATAAGAAAAAAGGCATCATAAAATCCTTATACTTTACTTTATTTTGACAATAAGCCCCTATAAATTGATTTGTTGATATTGAGCCCATATACTTGTCACGACCCAACCTCTGAGTCGCGATGATCTAAGAGCATGAGTAAGCTTAAAACCACCGAAAACCCGTAAAAACCATGCAATCTAATAACATACATACAATTTCCAAGATCATAACCTATTATCAATTCTATTCGACAATCATTCCATACATTACTATCAATATCAATTATGATTTATATATACCAATGGTTACATATCAATATCATTCTAATCATCCATCAAGTTTAATGCTTTTAAGGCTAAAAGAATATTATTCATTACAATCCCATGGAGCTCTAAGATATAACTATGAATATTCATATACATGATAAGTAAACATAAAGAGCATTACATTAATCACCAAGGTTCCTGAGGATGAAGAATGAGGCCTTAGGAACCGGACTGATAAACTAAAGCTCCCTTGAAAAAAAAGAATCACTAAGGAGATAAAGCAGTGAGTCCTTTGAAAAAAAAGAATCACTGAGATAAAGCAGTAAGTAATGATTATACTACCATACTTGTGAGGCTAGGTGATTTTAGGTTGGCTCACAAGAAATGGTTCATGGTTCATTCAATCAATAACAATGGAATATTAATAGATTCAATGATTTTATAGCAACCATTAGGTTCTCAATCAATATCGATAGCATAATGGAATCATGTTGATGTACATATATCATCTTTAGTAGAAATATATCAATGAATTGAGAGCAAAGGTACTTATGTCTTAACACTCCCCATGAAAGAAGTATATGCAATGGCATTACCGAGAGCTGAGGCATAGAACATACTCACCATAAACAATAAGAACATAGGCCCAACTTTTGGAGCATGTTCATATTACCACTACGCAAGATTGATCATATCTTACGGTTAGGACACCAATACCCTTCCTAGCTATGGCTTGGATACTTTACCCTATCCATAGGTACATTGTGCACAATGTATGATATTTTATCTCACATTAGATTGGGGATTTCTGCTTTAGGTCATATAGTTCATAAATGTTCAATAATATTCAGGGATCATCAATAGAGATCAATAAAACAATCTAATACAAAATAATAAAATGAAAAGTATTATCTTAGTAGCAGTAAGCACGTACTCACCCATAAGCATATAGTAAAAATGGAGATGAGAAGGTGATGGTGGAAGAAAGGAGACAGAAAACAAGATTGAATAGAAGGAGCATCGAGTGAAGATAGAAGAGGACGCGTAAGTAGAGGACGAATGAGAGTAACTGATGGTGGATGTGGCAACAATAGTAAGAATGAGACTATCCATATCAAATCTAATATAAAATATTGAAATTATCGCCAATCAAAAAATAAGATCGACGATAGTTTAAAAAATAAAACTTAAGGGAGAACTAAAGAAAAAAGAAAAAGGAGAAACGACTAGAGTTTTTACTTTTTTTTTTTTAAAAAAAGAAAAAAAAAAGTAGGCTCTCAATGAATTTATTCAATGATATAGAATGATCAATGGTTGGTTCATATGTATAATAAAATCATAGATATCATATAGAATGATATAGAACATCAATAATCATTTGAAACTTATGAAGAAATAGGCATTTATGCCACACGGTTAAATTCACAATCATAATAGTATAATTATCACTTACCTTAACAAAAGATTATCCAAAATGTCTTGCAATCTATCTTCACATCAAGCAAATATGATGGTCATCTCCACAATTATCATCCCTCCTTGGGTATCTATGAGAATCTATAGAAAACCTATATAGAAATAAAAATAGTTCAATCAATCTATGAATTTAACTCATATAACAATTATAACTTTGTCATTAAAACAATATCTATTCTAGGGTTTCTAATAACTTTATCTATTATCTATCACTTGCTATAAACATCATTATTAGTCTCTATTTAACTTAGTAATGGTGTTATAAAACTTTAATTACTAAGCCCATAAGGAAAATGAAAGAACAATGACTTACCTTAATTTATCCCCTTCATTCTCAAACCCAATTCTTAAAGATTTAAAGAAGGAATCTACTTTAGATCTTGGATATTCTTTGTTATCTTTAGTTAGATTGATGGGTCTTTGTCTTGGAGTAGCATTTATGGAGTTTAATAGGGTTTGGGGATAGTTGAGACCGAAGTAAATGAAAAAGGGTTATGTTTTTTCTGTTCTTGGGGCTGCTGTCCTTTTTATAAGCCCCGATGATGAACAAGCGTTCATCCCTGATGAATGAGCATTCATGTCAAAACCCAAGAACTTCACTATTCATACAAAGAGGCTTTGAACAAGCATTCATTATCTTGAACGAACGTTCATCTCCTGAATCAGTATTCTCATTACTGTTCACGTGATTATTACTTGTCTCATGAACAGGCGTTCATTTTATGAACGAGCGTTCATCTTTGGTTGCTGAAGTTTTACTGTTCACACAGAGAGCTTTTGAACATGCGTTCACCACATTGAACGAGCGTTCATGTTGGTTTTCCAAACTTTTCTTCCATTAACTTACTCCAACACCTCAATCACCCTTAATATTCATCCTACAACCATAAACTCATTTCAATGACATTATTTCATTATAAACATAACTTAACCATTATGAAATGCTTAACATGCAACTCGTAGCTCATATGTAAAGTTAAAAGAAGGCATATACGAACTCAGGGTATTATAGTACTCTTACTAAAGTTAACGTTGCACCCTTATTTAACAAACATTAGGCTGATACTCAACATATGTTGTGAAATGTGTATGCATAGTTAAAAAATATGTTAAGCTAATATTTAAAAAAAAAAGAATTAAAATGAAAAAATAGATGAAAAGAATTAAAATAATATATATATATATATATATATATATATATATATATATATATATATATAATGAGTGTTTTTTATGTGTTAAAAATTAGAAATATGATGTACTGTTCTAATTTTTTGTTTCGCTTTTTTTTTTTTTTAATTCTTTATTTTCATAATATTGATTTTAGTTTTGATTTTGAGTGTTAATCAATATAAATCAATATTTATTTATAATTTATTTTTATTTTTTATATTTTTAATATTAAAAATAAATAGTTAATAGTCAGTTTACTCTCTTATAAAATAAAAGTGCAATGTTGATTTTGGTAAAAATGTAAAGGTTTAATGTTTTCAAATCAATATACATGAGTTTAATGTTATAAATGAACAAATTTGAAGTAAATGAGCATCCCTCATGCCTCTATCCACACTCTCATGAGCAACTCCACTCTCTGCAAGGCCATCACTCCTATGCCCAGTAGATAACAATGATGGAGATACTCTATGCCTCCTAAGAGGACATCTCTTTGCTGGATGGTCCAGCCTACCACAAGACATGCAAATATGCTCAGGAAATCCTGGCATCAAATCTATAAGAGGTGGCATATATCCGACTCTCGGGTGCTCATATGCACGAATTACCCTAGCCATCTTATAACACATCTCTCTCATCTTCCTACGGATGTCAACTAACTCTTGCCATAACAGGCGGTTCTCCTTCTTCAAATCATCACATCTGTTCCTCATCCGTGCTACCCATACTGGGTCAAGATCTTCTTCTGGTCGGACTCTATAGGCTCAGGCCTAGCGATAGATGCTACATCCGATAACTTTCTATCTCTCACTGACCTATACTGTCATCTTCATGGTGGCATCTACACAATAAGGTTTGCAATCTCAATAGCTATCACATATAGCAAGTATATAATCATTTAATTGGAATACAAATATATATTGAGTTTATACGGAACTAACTTATCGATAGACTTCAAAGACATTTAGGAATTCCTATGTTCTATGGTTCAACTTATACTCTATGACCCTTACCCATATAAAGTCTAGATTAGACTTAAGTTTTGCTCTGATACAACTTCTATCATGACCCAACTTTCGAGCCATGATGGTCTTAGGGCATGGGTAGGCGTAAGGCCAACGAAAACTCATAGAACCCATTACTATACTATAACCAATCATACATACAACTATTTCCAGATCAGAACCTCAAACACATATCTATAACCAATCCATATCATCCATATGTTAAATGGATGCCATTAATACAATACGATAATATATCATATATTACAGTCCCAAAATGAATATACAGAATAGAACCATTATAATCAACTCAATATCACAATGACTATGGAACTCTAGACTTGACTCTTGGAGATACATATTCATTATGATATAATCCAAATGACAAATTGAAAACAGACAGAGTAACCCCCAAGCGAGAAGATGTAGCTTGAGTTTTACCTCGTCATAACTTCTATAGCACCTGAAAAAAAATAAACCACTATGGGGTGAGTTATAAATCTCAGTGAATACACAATAGTTCAATATGTTATACCAGCTAGATATAATATAGAATAAGTAATTAGAGTAGCTTCAAGGCTTTTTAGGCAATATAAATGATTAGATAATCAAAATTATCACAATGGGATTCATCTATGAAATCCATGAATATATCCAATGAATAAACAATTAAGCATAATTTACTTTATTTCAGGAGAAATCATACATTTGAGAACAGTATGTTCCTATTCACATATAGATCGAGTGTCGGCTAAAAGCTTCGCACACTCAGTACAACAATCAAGCAAAAAACTGATTAGGTTTCCTGGCTAAGACCCCCTTCCTAGCTAGGGCGGATACACTATCCCTATCCGTCGGGCCTTCTTTACCATGTGCACATGACTAATGTATACCCCACATCAGATGGGGATTTCTGCTTTAGATATCATATAACATTTTACAATTGATAGCATTAAGAATTCAATAGCAATGGTACTCATTTATGAGTAAAGGTTTCAATGTGCTATCATCATATCAATAAACAATAGACCAAAGGTCTCAATGGATAACTGAACGTATTAGGTTCACGAATATATATATATATATATATATCAATGATCAATAGACCAAAGGTCTCAATTAGGTGTTTCAATACATTGGTTTCATGAATAGGCATCAATGAAACAAGAGCTCAATCATGTAATCCAAAGGATTCAAAGAATGTATGGTTATATAATTAAGTGACACCCATAGTATATTGAATATTATGTACTCACCTAAGGACTCCTTTGCGCCTAATCAACACAAATAGAAACGATGATCACCCGATTCCTCTTGTTCCTTGTCTTTGGGTTCTACATGAACCATTCTAATAAACCATAATTAGATCATCATTCCTAACTTGTCTATAGAATCATGAAGGATACTAATCCTCATACTTCTAGTTCTATACTTGGAACACAATGCCACATTAAAGACATCTCAATCAATACAATCAACGATTCAAGAATCGATATATATACTTTCTATTGGATCTAAAAGACCTTGGACCAATGTCCCTATTATCTCAATTACAATCCACATTGATCATGCATGACAATTAGCATGCCAAATTAAGATTAAGATTAAAGCATAAAAGAAAAGAAAAAGAAAAGAAAAAAAAGAAAAAAAAATAAATGATCCAATTGGTACGCCCAGAGGGTACGCCCGTACCCTCTGGCCGTACCTAAAAAAATTTTAGGCAGTAGCAAAGGTACGCCCAAGGGTATAGGCGTACCTTTGCCCGTACCATGCTACTGCCAGGGTAAGCCCAACGGTACGAGTGTACCCTTCATCCTGATTTGGTTTCCCGTGGAAACCTCCATCTCCAAGCAAGAACACTCACCCCTTTTGATCATCAAGGCAAAACAATTAACAAGTTATGCAAATTTTGCAAAGCTTTCAACTCATTTTATCACTCAATCATGGATCAAACAAGTAAATCTTTAAAACCCAACCTTGTTCAAGCTCATTTTTTCACTCAAATGATAAATTGAAACTCATTTCTTCAAAGTAAGAAAATCAAAACCCATTTTGAAAATCTACTTCCATACACTTCAACATACCTAAATCATCATCACAATCATCATCAAGATGTACTTAATCAAAGAAAACTTTTGTTTCTTGAAATCCATTTCATCATCATCAAAGGAAGAAAAAGAATTTCAAATCAACATAATAACCACCATACAAATTGAAAAGAAACTCAAGATTTTGGATCATTACCTTAGGATCTTTCTTTTTGGTGGTGATTT
>CATKHJ010127596.1:0-17435 GCA_949750685.1 Vernicia montana | reverse complement strand
AAAGTCACAGTGAGACTGAGAACTCCATTTTCCATACTGGCCTTCACATCCTGAACTTTAGCCTTTTCCGGCAATGTGAACCGCCGTGAAAACTTGCCGTTGCTGCTTTAAACTCTGTGCCACGTGCCACCTGACGACTCCTCCTTTCTGCTTCTCTCGCAAAACCCTTCCGTCTTCAACCTCTAGTTTCAGTTCCTCTTTCTTCAGTCCAGGAAAGTCGGCTTTGAAAACGTGGGCAGTTGGGGTTTCTTTCCAGTCGATTCGTGCGCGATGTTTCGGTCGGGAAGAAGAGAGGGAAGTTTGGGCGATTGGTGAGGGAGCGGAAAGGGAATTCTTGGAATGGGTCCCAGAAATCGAGGGAAAATGGGTCGAAGAAGTTGGAACGACGGCCATCGGTAAAAGGGTTGATTGACATTTTAGCGGTGTGCTGTGCGGTTGTGATTGAATATTGGGATTCTGAGTTTGACGACCGCCGGTGATGGTTTGGCCAATTTGGATAGACAAAATTGCAATTTCCAGAGAGTTATATGAAAGGGGCTGTTTTGTCAGCGTGTGCTTCATGTTATGGACGTGGAAAATATTCAGATATATTCTTAGCTGTTTTTGGAATATATTCACTGATTAAAATATTACTCTATTAGGAAATTTATAATGAATAAAAAAAAAAAAAAAAAGTTGTTATTATCTATCTCGTGTTTGTTTGGATGAAAAGAAAATATAAGGAAAAAAAAAATGAGAAAAAAGTTCCTAATACAGTTTTGACCTTAAAATTGTGTTTGAATTCAGAAATGAAGACAAGGAAAAATACCGCAAGAGTTTTCATAACTGAACCTTAAGAGCTTTAATATACATAGCTAGCTCAACCCAACAACCAACTCTTTTGTATAATTGAAATAAACATATAAAATTATCATGTTTATATGTACAAATTCAAAACAAATTTACAATATTCAATCATCATCATCATCATCATATTCAGTACTAATATCTGAATCATCAACATCAATAGCAACAATCTTTGATGCACTAATTCTAGTAGAAGCTGATCTTATCTTCAATGGCAATAATTTTGTATTGCTACTCACAACATCACCATGTCCATAAGCAGCTTCTTCACCCTCTTTCTTTAAATCACTTGGTGGCAAAAAGCAATCCATGGACAATCCTTTTATGTTAAAATCAACTTCTTCTATTGCCCAAATCTCTTCCATTCTTGTTCTTGAATGGCTTTCTGAATTCTCACCAAACCTAAATAATGATACTGATGTTCTACCTCCATGTGCAATGTTAATGCCATCAATTGTTCTATAATCTTGAATTATGGATTCCATTGTTGTCTCCCAAAAAATGCTTTCATTTCCTGAAGCTTTGATTCTTAGAAGGTGAGAGTCTTCTAATTGGACTAATAGGCCTGTTCTTTGGCTGAAGTAGCCCCAAACTGTGTGCCTAATTATTTCTACATTGCTTGTGCTTCTTGCTCTTAGTGATGAGGGTTCTGTTTCAAGTTTTAGGATGAAACAGTCCTCGTCGTTGATCGCCTTTTCGCCGATACAAATAGAGTTGGAAAATAAGTTGGCTGTGGATTTTGGATCAAGACCCTGTTGATATTGAATCAAGATTTTTAGAAATTTGTAAACAGAGCAAGAAATCAAATATGTAGAATGACTAAGCTATAATGCATTTGTATGCAAGAAAATTCAATCTTTCAGATTTTTTAAAAGATTATAATGGGCTCAGTAATTGGGCCTATTTGAAAACAAGAGAGCCCATATAGCCAACATTTTGATATGGGTCTTAATTTTCTACCTATTATAAATGGTAGCACCAACTATATGTTGACTTTTATATATGAATGAATTATTTTTACTCCACCAAAATTGTTGACTTTTTTTTAAAAAAAAAATTAGACCTAGAACATGCTAACAACTTGATAATATGGTGGGCTTGGTCCCACATTAAAGTGAGCCTTTGATGGAAATGTGAACATAGAATTCATGCCCCTCCCCAAGTCCTTTCAATCTTTTAAGAAAATTCAAAACAACCCAAAAAAAAATAATAATAATTAAACACAATCATTTTATAAATGAATTGATAAAGAGAAAATTATGAATTTTAGATGATAATATAATTAAACATATCTTTTTTAAATATACTAATTAAAATTATGCGTACTTTTTTATTATAGTAAAATAAGAATATGTAATTATGAAGCGCGTAAATTAATTGATAAAAAATTATTTTAACTTAACCAAAATCTCATATTTGAGTTTTTGAGAATACAACTACATTAAATATTTAATAGAGAGAGTTTTTACCACATTGTGACTCGAATAAAATTAATCTCAAACTAAAAGCATGGAACACGTGTGGCGTAGCACTAAAAAAAAAAAATAAGGACATTTATGTAACAATTTGATGAGGTGAGATTTTTACCTGGAGGAACCGCCTAAGGGGTCTAGGAGGGCCTCTGGAGGCATGGGAATGGTGCCATGGGGTCTGCCTCCAAGCGACCTTGCCATCACTACCAGCACTAATTTTGCAGCCTGAAACCACTAGCTCTAAGCACCATAAATCAGGCCTTTTTTGCCAAAGAACAAATCCTCCCATTTCTCTACCTCCATTCATCAAATTCTTCACTTTCACCACTTTATTATTATTATTGTTCAAACTCCCTTCTCCTGCACAAAACTCTGATGCTCCCATTTTCACCTTCCCCATTGCACACATGCTGTCTATAGCATTCAATGTCTTTTCCCCTCCCACTGCTGCTATATATTGTTGCACTATGTATTTTGCCATTGATGCCTCCTGCAAACACAACTCCAATTTATTATTTTTAAGTCATAATAAATGAGATTTCACTAAATTTTATTATTTTTAATCATCTGCTAACTCTGAATCATGAAGACACTGCTGAACTATTAGAACTACTAGACAACACTCGACTGTTAAATACTTTCAAATTATTTTTCACAATAACATTTAATATGGTAATTTCTTAGAAAAATATAGTTTCAATCTTAATGCAAAATAGGTTCTAAATATCTATCTAATAGGATATAATCATTTGAAAATGATTAATGGGTAATTAATACTTACAATAGGTTGGTCTTTGAAATTACAATTGATGAACTGATGATCACAACGGATAGGAAGAGGAATCAAAGGAGCACCAACAACACCAAGCAAGAGTTGGATCTCTGTATTTCTACCTCCAAATAGATTAGCCATGGACTTGTCAGTAGTGTGAGGTCTCATCCAAGATTTCAAGTTCTGCCATGACCTATTCCCATTCTTGTTCGAAGCAAACATCTCTTCTGGTATAGGAACCTCCAGCACCGTCTCAAGCCCATCTTCTCGATCAAAATTTGGACAAAGTTTCCTCATTAGAAAGATTCAAATTTCTTGATAATCTTGGCACGCAGAGAGATTCGATAAACACAAGAAGATTCAACAAACAAAAGAAAGATTTAAGAAAGAAGGATTCTTGGTAATCTTGGCACAGAAAGATTCAAGAAACACAAAAGATTCAAGAAAGACGGGTTCTTGGTAATCTTGGCACAGAAAGATTCAAGAAAACAAAGAAAGATTCAAGAAAGATAGAGTTGTGGAGTATTTTTGCTTCTACTTTGAGAGTTCTTGAGTACTAGAAGAAAAAGAGAGACAGAGAGATACTTAGAATCAAAGGAAGAGAGGTGTGTAAATGAGTGTATTGTATGTGTGTGTATTGTGTGCTTAGGCAGCTAGTGAAACATATTACCAACCGACCATTGGCCACTACTAACGTGGTATACTTTTCTCTATGTCGTGTTTGCACGCTCTCTTAATTTCTTTTATAATATTACTAATAATATTTTATGGTATATAATAATCATGATCAAATCAAGTTTGTCTAAGGATTTAGAGGTGGTTAAGGAATAATTAAGGGTATATAAATGTGAAAACTTGGACTTTTAATTGTGGGTTATGTTAATGTTATGTACTAATTGGTTATTTTCCATTTTTCTTTAATTCTCTCCCATGACTTAATTAATTATCTCTTTCGGTTCCATTAATTTTAAATTTTAATAACCCACCAAACTATGTTTGAAATTTTGCTCAAGAAATTTCTATTAATTAAGCATAAATGTCGCTTTTGAATTTTACATTGTCTTCAAGGTGCTTGACTTTTTACAAGGTAGAATTAGAATATGTTGCTAATTTGAACCTAAGGTCAAAATAAGTTTAGTATATATAGTTGAAATACGATTTAAATTAATTTAATTTATTTTAGTCCCTTTCTTTATTGGGATTTTATGGGATGGTAGGTTGTTAATCATTTTCATAAGTGAAAGTACAATTTTGTATTGAAGTGAATTAACTCTCTCTTTGATTGAAAGTTGTTTATTTCATGATTCCAACTTTGTGACTAGGCCTTAGTGCAAAAAAAAAAAAAAAACTTAGTGACTAGGCCTAGGAAAAAGTGGTGGTAGATTGAGAAATATGTAGGGATTTGTGGACTTCCTATCTAACTAACATCTCTTTGATTGTTTCCTATTTTTCTGCTATCACTTAATTAATTAAAATAAATGTATAAGCTTTTTTTTTTTTTTTTTTTTTTTTAATGTTGACATACTAAACCTATATATGCTTTTCTTTTAAGACATTATTCTTTCCCATCTAATAAAATTTCAATAGGACACTACCCATAGAGATTTCAAAATCAAATCTTTATGCTAATTAAATTGTTGAATAAGAGATTTTATATATGTAAAACAATATATATATATATATATATATATATATATATACACATGCAATTATTAGTTTTTTTTAATCGAAATTTCTTAAAAGAAAAAGAGACTATTAGAATTTAAACTCCTTACTCTACTCCATTATTATTGATTTGTTTAATATTTTTATTTGAATTATTCTTAGAAAAATAATATATTGAAAATGTTGATTAAAAATTATTATAATTTAATTTTAAAGTGAATTACATATGTTATAATCATAAAAATTAAAAAAAAAAACACTTTCAAAAATTATGTTTTTTTACAAGATTATCTAAAAATAACACTTTTTGAAAAATTAGTTCTAACTTTTATATATATATATATATATATATATATATATATATATATATATATATATAAAGAGAATTTCGAATTTGGATTTATTGTCTATATCATGTATGTACTTTTTTATTAGGCTATATCTAAGTGTGTAGCTTTATATATTTTTTGAATCTGCACATTACACGTTGTCTAATAATATATATATTAAAGTTTCTTTTAAAGAACTTAACAAAAGTACTTTATTTATAAAAGAAAAAGAAAACTTTATTGAAAAAAATTAAAGGGAGAGATTCAATAATATAACTTTTTTGCCAAATTCAATAATATAACTTTAAAAATGGATATGTCCTTCTAAGACAATGAAGACTTTGCTGCCTTTGACAGCAGTATTTCTAACCCCTAAAACTTCAGGATTAAACTGGATAAGAATCAATTATCAAATTTAATTAACATTAAAAATGTCGGCAAAATATGCTCATTGCCGGAGCAAGCGACCGACATTTTAATTGAATCGGAAGCAAACGGTGGTTAATAAGACAATCAATTTAAATTTGTGTCGCATCCGCCGTGCCGTATTCGCTGGTTTTCTAAATTGTTATGTTCCTAGATTAATTGAATTGGATTAATATACATTGTTATACTTATATCTTAATTGGATATATCAAGAAAATAAGAATATTTTTAGATTTTTTCATAGGAGGATCCAAAGATTGTGAGCTTTTAAGAATATTGCAATCAAATTATGTTGCGCACGTTCTAGGGAAATTTAATATTACAATTTTGGATTATCTTTGGATTACCTTTGCTTTGATTAATTCACAAGGGTGCATGGCAACTATGTAATATATATATCTAATATATATATATAAACTATACCATGATTAAATGATAAGTGACATGAGAGTTCATCCAAAGTTAAAAATTTCGAATTTTATTTATTATAGTTTTGGGTTGAAGTTGGTGATTCTTGATGCATCTGTATTCATATTCTTATTTCTAAAAATATTTTAAAATTTAGGTCGAAAAATATATATATATATTCTTATTTATATGTATCTAATTTATGAACCTATAAAGATTTAATTCACAAATTCAAATGTAAAGACTGTTTAATTCAACGGTTATAATTTGCAGTTGATAGTTAATGGTAAAAGAGAAGAGATCCTATAAACAAGCCAATTAATGAGACTATATGTGAACCCTTAAATTTGCACCCTTAGATGACCGGTTTTCAAGTACGAATCCATAGGATCAAACCGGGCCCAAATTGGAATAGAAATGGGCTCAAACCGAACAAAACATTACAAAATTGGGTTGATTTGAGCAAAGTCAAACTAAATCAGACTGTGTCAGGTTAAAACCGCTTAGTTGGCACCACCGTTTTTCAATTACGAACTCATAGAATCAAATCGGACCCAATTCAGATCAAAAATGGGCTAAAACGGACCAAAATAATGCAAAATCGAGTCAAATTGGACAGTCAGACTGAACTAGACTAGAAACCACCCGGGAGGCACCATAAGCCTGCCGCGTGGCACGCGGCACCACCGACATGCCGCAGGCACTCCGATCATGCCACCGCTAGCACCGACCAACTCCTCTCACCCTCCTCTATAAATAGCAGCCTTCCTCTTTCAGAAAATCAGAGGGAAAATCGAGAGAAAATGTAAAAAACGTTTATTTTGTTACCGAAATTCTGTCCAAAATCGCTTTTTTATATCCAAATATTTTCAACTACCAAAATAATTTCAATTTAAAATTGTTATTATTTATTTTGAGTTCCTAACCCGAATTGGAGTTCAGATCCGGAGCCAAGTTCGCTCCGTCCGCGAAAAAGCCAAAAAAAGCAAAAGTATAGTTCATTTCTCTAGCAATTTTTAAATTCTAAATTCAGATATAGAATTTATCCTGTTGTCACGCCTATATTTGGATCTAAAACTGAAAAGATCTAAATTTTATTAATTTAAAATCTGAATTAAATTAATAAACCAAATAAATCTCTTTTGAGTAAAACCTCTACTTCACAAGAAGGAAGAACTGCGTGGTGTTTGATTCTCATTCAAAGGGATACGCCAGCATGTCAATCTTTAAGGTATCAACTCCAAAATATTTTAAATAATATTTTTTCCTTTCTATTATTTTACTGCTTTATATATGTTCTTTATCATTTATTAATTAAGGAATATGTGCTTTTCCTAGTACCCATAAGGGCTAGAATAAGGATCCTCCTTTCTTATTTTTGCTTTTAATTCATCTCTATAACTGTTATTCGTATAATATTTGTATCATCTTACAATTGTTTCATTCATCATATTTATTCTTGTACATGCATACATAAAATTATTTTATACCTAAGCCAAACTTAAGAAATTAAAAATGTTTATTACCAAAACATGATCCCCGAGCCCACTTTGGTCACTCGTGGATTATTACTTTTCCATTAGATAAAATAAATAATTTGGATTCATTTCATTTGGGTTTTCCTTTAATTTTTTCAATTAAAAATAAATAAAATTAAAGTGGCAACTCCCTGTCACATAAAGCGAAAATACAAATTTCAATTTTTCAGAACACATAGCGGGTTCTAGATTGTGTGGAGTTTCTCCCAAAGAGCATTTCAATTCCTTTTAACGGATCGGACCGGTGTTCGGGCGAGGCCTCACAGTTGGCGATTTCACTGGGAAAAATAAAATATTTTTCAAATAAAAGATAAAAGTGGATTACTTTTGGTAAAAACAAAAAGTTTGGCTTTTAATTCGAAATAACTTTCTCATGCATCACTACATGTGGACTCCTGATCCAAAACCCTAGTTTCCTAGGAAAACAACGGATAGAAAGTAACATCGAGTGGGTAATCCTCATTGGGTTTATTTCGCCGATAGTGAAATCATTCAGCCCACGACGTATCCTTTAAATCAATTTTAAAGGTTTAACGAGTATACACGTACCGCTGGATACACGTGAGACTCATTGACTTACATGTGGTTAGATATATAGCTGCTCTAGTGTGATGGGTACCCTATCCAAAACCACCAAAGCTTTTTTATGTAATAAACTTAGAACCTAACCTTAGGTTGTATGTTCCATAAAGCAAAAACCTTATAAAACTGCATCTTCATCATGCATCCATATTGCACAATATGCATTCATTTTAAGTGGAACCTTGAACCAAAGAAGGGTCAAATACTTTCACTTTGACCCAATCACTTTCGCCCCACAAATCTTAAGCCCAGTACCTTTGGCACCACATGCAAATCATAAAAGTCTAAAAACTTGGCAAAATTCCCAAAGTCCAATACCTTTGGACTCAATATGCTAAGCCCAAAACCTTGGCAAAATTTCCAAAAGCCCAATATTTTTTGGCCTAACATACAACCCTAAGCCCAAAGTCTTGGCCCATCCTACCTAAGGGAATCCTCCAAAGCCCAATACATTTGGAGCAACAAGCACTCCTAAACCCAACAACCTTGGCAAAATTCCAAAAGCCCAATACCTTTGGCTCATTATCCTCAAAGCCCGATACCTTTGGCTCATCAACCTCAAAGCCCAATACCTTTGGCCCATTATCCTCAAAGCCCAAAAATAGTTGGCCCATAACACCATAAGGGATCCTTTTCCCCAGAGTCTGTATACTCTTATCTTCACCAAACACTCACTGGATTTTCTTTTTGTTTTGCTTAAAGGTACCAATGGCTAATCCAACTGACATGGCTACCTTGACCATATTCATGACCAATCTCCTTCAAAAGCAAGAGGAGAATTTCAAGCAATTATGAATGCTCAACAAGCCCAATTCGAAGAACGGAGGCAATCCATCATCAAAGAAGTGGGGGCCATGGTTAATCAAGCTAGCCTCAAACCGACTCATCCAAACACAGTTTTGGACCAGACCACCCCAAATTTGAATGGGGCTAACCCTAATCCAGTCTAAGTCCATGCCCACACTACCTCTGTGCCAAGCACTTTTACCCACTCTAACCCTTCCTTTCCCTTGAATCCTTTTCAAGATAGGGATGTGCTTTCCCATTCAGACACCAAGCTGCTTATGGCAAAATTTGAAGCGATGGAGAAAGCCATCAAATCCCTAAAGCTCCACAATGACCTAGTTGATGTGGACAACTTAGCCTTGTTCCCTGATGCCAAACTTCCACCCAAATTTAAAATGCTTGAACTTGAGAAATTTGATGGAACCACTTGCCCCAAGACTCATCTGATGATATATGTGAGGGCAATCCAACCTTTGAGACTCGACAATGAGCTCCTTACATAACTATTCCAACAATCATTAACCGATGCTTCCCTGAGATGGTTCTTTTCGCTGGACAAAAGTCAGAAAAAACCTGAGATGATATTTGTCAAGCCTTTTTTCAAGCAATATGATTACAACAGTGAAGTGGATATCACCCGGCATGATTTGGAAACCACTAGACAATTTCTAAATGAGTCATTCTCCACGTTCCTTACAAGGTGGAGGGTTAAAGCTGCTCAAATGGTAAACAGACCAACAAAACAAGAACAGGTGGACATCCTTGTCAAGAACCTACTCTCAGCTTACCAAACCCATCTAGTAACCCAATACCTACCTACCTTTAAAGCATTGGTGGCAACTGCATCCAAGGTTGAAAATTGCATCCAAAGCAAATAATTTCAACCTAAATTCTCCACCACCAATCTAAATAGTGATGAAGAATCTGAACTCCATGACCTTTGAGGTTAAGACCGACATGCCTCAATCTCATCTTCCTTTTCAAACCTGAAGCCATAATTCCATACATCTTCACCGAAGTGGAAAACAGACCCCACTCCACATTGCCTCACCTCACCTCTGCCCAAGTAGCATGTTATAGAGGAGTTTAAGCTCAGCTAATCTGATATGTTTGAGATTGAATCCAAGTCCAAATCGAGTCTGAGTCCATGTTCAAAACCCAAAATCGAGTATGAGTCTGTCATCTATGAGTTTGAGTCTTTGTACTATATTCTCCTTTTGCAATAAAACATTTATATGCACTTCTCTATTCTCATCTTTCCTGTTTATTCTGATAAAGAAAATAATAAAAAAAAAATCAAATCAATCAATAAATTTTTGCAAGCATAAGCATTTCACCATGAAATCTACCATGATTTGGAACAATCAAGATTTGCAGTATTCTTGTACCCACATTAGCAGCCGCTTCACCAGCTTCCAGCCACAGGATGATCGAAATAAAAAAGAACACTAAATGGTGATGATCTCTTCAATTGGAATAGTCAAAGCAAAAGACAATCCAATAAAATTACCCATTACATTTTTGGGTAATCAAACATCGAACCTCAACAAGGGGCAATTCCAAAAGGACCCGATGTCCTCATAAAGTTTCTCTCTGGATCAAGAATTCAATACAATGGTCTACACAAAGATCAAAGCTCCAAGACGAAAGACAACAGAAGGTCAAATCATGGTGGAATAATCTTTAAATGCCAAAATTCATTGATAAAGCTCGCTAAGTTGAAAACTCAAAAGGGCAACTTAGGCAAAAATCAGAGAAAACTCGCTAAGTTGAAAACCCAAAAGAGCGACTTAGGCAGAAATTAGAGCAAGCTCGTCGAGTTGAAAACTCGAAAGGACGGCTCGGGCAAAAGTTAGAGCCAAAGAAAAATCATTATGATCAAATCATTATGTTCTTTATGCTTTTATCCTGCATTAAAGGCATATCATCTTAAAGTCATCATCTTTCGGCTAATCCCTCATCAAGGGGCTCGCCTTCTGTCAAATCCATCAAGTAACCCTTATCATTCAAAAGGGAGCATATCATTCCTTTCATCCGTCATGTCTCTTAGCTCAAACATCTAAGTAACCCTTATCATTCATTAGGGGTATATCCTTCAAAACGTTTGTCATAAAAGCTAAATTGCTCATATCATCAAAGGGACATGTTTTCTGAGTCGTTGTCCAAAATCAATCCAAAGTCTTTCCAAGAGTCCTGTCACTCTAAGAGTCTATTCAATCTTAGACAATAAGATAAGCCGTGCTTATCTTTTCCATAAATCATGCTACAAAAGCAAAATCATATAACTTCCCTAACACTGATCAAAAGGGCCTAAGCCAAATAAGGCCTTCCATCATTTCAAACCCAAGTTTCCTTAGTAAAATCTCAAGGGCAAAGCTCGTTGATAAAACAAAAAAAAAAAAAAACCAAGTCTCTTTGGTAAAATCTTAAGTCAAAGCTCATAAGCCCACCAAAAACCCAAGTTTCTATGGTACAAATATCATTTTACAAGGGCCAAGCCCATCGGCAAAACCAAAAATTCCAAGTCTCTTAGGACTTATGATCCTCAAAGCCCATTTTCCTTGGCAAAACCAAAAGTCAAGCCATGCCTTCTAAAGAACTATCATCCTCAAGCTGATTCAAAAGGGCCCGAACTAGTCGAAAGCCCAAGCCACCTTGGCAAATCAGACAGTCCTTCTAAGCCCAAACCAAAGCCACCTTGGCAAATCAGACAGTCATTCCAAAGTCCAAAGCCACCTTGGCACACCAGACAGTTCTTCCAAGCCCAAGCCACCTTGGCAAATCATACCATCCATCCAAGCCTAAGCCTCATTGGTAAAAACATCCCTAAAATTCAAGTCATTTGGATAAGCAAAATCAAGCTTACAAATTAGCTGGTCAAAACACCTCCAAAAGTCGTGTCCAGAGACAGACTCTTATTAGAAGGGTCACACAGAACCGACTTACAAATCTTAAACCTTTGAAGAGGCAAAACCCCGACTGAGCCTTCCAAGCATTATCACTTCCAAGACAGGCCAAACCTGACTAAGCCCTCCAAAGGCAAAACTTGACTCAATTTTCCAAGATAACCTTTCCAGGCAATACCTGACTAAGCCTTCTAAAGTATCACTTCCTCCAAAGGCCAAAACCTGACCTTGCCTTGACTTTCTCCTATAGCATAACAACTGAGCCAATGTCCTTTATCATAGGGGCACTCTCCTCTACAAAGATCAATACTTTCATACCAAATTGGTTGTTCACGGGTTCAAGGTATCCAGTTCATAATCTTTGCATAGTCAGATGCATCTCATCATAGGTTGCTAATCAAAACTCCTGAAACAAAAAGGATCATCAACCTCTACTAGAGAGGACATTCCCATCACCCTCTATCAGAGAGGATCTTCGTTTTCTCCTCGTCCTACTAGAAAGGACCATCATCATTTCCTATCAGAAAGGAACATCATCCTATCAGAGAGGATAACCATCTCTTCCTGCCAAAAAGGACACCCTCTTCCTATCAGAAAGGACCGATTTATCCAATCATCCCATCAGACAAGACCATTTTCAAATCTTCAGAATTATCCACTAGACAGATCAATTCTGATGAAATCCAAACTCAGACCGGGACTATTCTCATCACTTTCCAAAGATATTGGGGGGCATTTTCTTTAACCAAACCAATCAATCTCAAAACAGACCCATCTACCAGAGAGGACATTCCCATCACCCTCTATCAGAGAGGACCTTCGTTTTCTCCTCATCCTACCAGAAAGGACCATCATCATTTCCTATCAGAAAGGAACATCATCCTATTAGAGAGGATAATCATCTCTTCCTGCCAAAAAGGACACCCTCTTCCTATCAAAAAGGGCCGATCTATCCAATCATCCCATCAGACAGGACCATTTTCAAATCTTCAGAATTATCCACCAAACAGATCAATTCTGATGAAATCCAGACTCAGACTGGGACTATCCTCATCACTTCCCAAAGATATTGGGGGCATTTTCTTTACCCAAATCAATTAATCTCAAAACAGACTCATCCTAAGATAGTCTTAGGATCCATACCTTAACTATGGCTAAGGTTTTCAGAATCAGACATATCCTAAGATAGCCTTATGATCTTCTTACCAATCTGACCGGGATTATAACTCTTATCTTTCTAAACAGACCGGGATTATATCTTTTACCCAGAACAGACCGAAAATATATCTCTTATTTTTCCCACACAAACAGGGAATATAAATTTTCCTAAATATGTCTAAACATCGACCTAGACATCACTTTGATTCCTATTCCCCAAGTTCACTATCATCAGAATCGCCTTTTAAACGAAATCAATTCTGATGAGGGGGTAGTTGTGAACCCTTAAATTTTCACCTCTAGATGATCGATTTTCAAGTACGAATCTATAACCGGATCCAAATCGGATCAGAAACAGGCTCAAACCGAGCAAAACAGTACAAAATCGGGTTGATTCGAGTAAAGTCAGACCAAATCAGACTGTGTCAAGTTAAAATCGCTTGGTTGGCAATACCGGTTTTCAATTATGAATGAATAGAATCAAATCGAACCCAATTCGGATTAGAAATGGGCTAAAACGGATCAAAACAGTGCAAAATCGAGTCAAATCAAATGGTCAGACCGAACCGAACCAAAAACCGCCTGAGAGGCACCAAAAGCGTGCCACCCAGCACGCAGCACGCGGTACCACCAGCGTGCAGGCTCCGGCGCCGACCAACTCCCTCACCCTCCTCTATAAATAGCAGCCTTCCTCCTTTAGAAAATCAAAGGGAAAACTAGGAGAAAATGAAAAAAAAACACTTATTTTGTTACCGAAATTCTGTACAAAATCACTTTTTTATATCCAAATCTTTTCAACTACCAAAATAATTTCAATTCAAAATTGTTATTATTTATTTGAGTTCCTAACTCGAATTGGAGCTCAGATTCAGAGCCAAGCTCACCCCGTCCGCGAAAAAGTTAAGAAAAGTAAAGGTATAATTCATTTCTCTTGCAATTTTTAAATTCTAAATTCAGATCTAGAATTTATCCTGTTGTCACGCCTATATTTGGATCTAAAACTGAAAAGATCTAAATTTTATTAATTTAAAATCTGAATTAAATTAATAAATCAAATAAATCTCTTTTGAGTAAAACCCCTCCTTCGCAAGAAGGAAAAACTGCGTGAGATTTGATTCCCATTTAAAAAGATACGCCGGCATGCCAATCTTTAAGGCATCAACTCCAAAATATTTTAAATAATATTTTTTTCTTTCTATTATTTTATTACTTTATATATGTTATTTATCCTTTATTAATTAAAGAATATATGATTTCCCTAGTACCCATAAGAGCTAGAGGAATGATCCTTCTATTTTATTTTTGCTTTTGATTCATCTCTATAACTGTTATTCGTATAATATTTGTATCATCTTACAATTGTTTCATTCATTATATTTATTCTTGTACATGCATACATAAAGTTATTTTGTAGTTAAACCAAACTTAAGAAATTAAAAATGTTTGTTACCAAAACAAGATCTCTGAACTCACTTTGGTCACTTGTGGATTAGTACTTTTTCATTGGATAAAATAAATAATTTGGAGTCATTTCATTTGGGTTTTCCTTTAATTTTTCCAATTAAAAATAAATAAAATTAAAGTGGCGACTCTCTATCACATAAAATGAAAATATAAATTTCAATTTTTTAGAACTCAAAGCGGGTTTCAGATTGCGTGAAATTTCTCCCGAAGAGCATTTCGATTCCTTTTAGTAGATCGGACCGGTGCTCAGGCGAGGTCTCACACTATAATAGTCTATTTATTTGGAAAAAATTATTCTAATTTTTTAGAAATTTTTTAAATAAAAAAAAAATTTTGTATTTATTTTAACTGTTTTACAAAATTTTCATTAGAAAACTGCTTTCATTATTTTAAAAGAAAACTAAAAAATAAGTTTAAAATATTTTCTAAAATTTTCTTCATTATTTTTTCTAAATAAAAATATCATTAACTCACCACCATTACTACCACCACCCCCTTCATTATCACCATCACCACCTCCATCGCCACCATCTCTACTGCCATTGCCACCACCGCCGCCTCCACCACTACCATCACCACCACCACCTCCACCACCACCACCATCACTACCGTTTTTGTCTTCATCACCATCACCGTCACTGTCATCGCCGCCTCCACAACTACCACCACCATCACCACCATTAATTTATATATCATAACAAATCACCATCATCATTATTGTTGTTGTTAATTGAATAAATTTTTCATTTTTTGAAATTGAAAATAGTTTTTAAATCATAACAAATAAACACATTTTTTTAATTTTCTTTGAAAATGAGAATTTTTCATTTTCAATAAAAACTGAAAACCAAAAACAGGAAAATTTTTATGTAAGTAAACAGCCTCTAAAAAATTCAGTTCAAGAATTCAAATGTATAAAAACTGTTTGATTCAACTATTATGATTAGTTGTTGACAGTTAACAGTCAAAAATTAACAATTAACTGCCAACAATTAGAGGTTAGCGGTTAACGTTTCACCCTCTAATTTTACTGATAATTTCAACCGAGACTTAGCCAAGTTAAGTGTTGTTTAGCTTGAATGAACTTTTTATCTGGTGGAGTTTAACCCATGAGTGACTCTGTTTATGTGCAGTTTTATATATATATATATAAAATAATAAATAAATAATGGTTATATATATATGTATGTAAAAAATAATAAATAAATAATGGTGATATAAAGGTAGATTTATCATAGAATAATGTGTATTGGTGTCTCACTCTCACATGTAAGTAAGATAAAGATAACATGTACATGTAGATTATTCCTTTAGGCCCACAATAATTGTAAACAACAAAGAATATGTACTAAAAATCAGATATGGTATGGGTTCCTCCTTTGTGATGTTTGTTCCCCCATGTTTCAGCAGATCTAGCACATGTCTTCTCAGAAACTGTCAATCTTCTTTTTTCCTTAAAGTAATTAGCTTATCTTCAGCAATCTTTTATCAATTCCAATAGATCCTTCTTTTTTTTTTTTTTCTTTTAAAATTTTGATTCAATTTTTTTTTTTTAACACATCAGAGTTGAGAATAATTGTAACTAAATTCACTACGTCATATTACGAATTACCAATGAAAATTTAATATGTCAGCGAGTTAATTACAATACACACCTCATAATTCAGGTAGTTAATTAATATGTTCACTTTATGAAGCAATTATTATTTAATATGAAAAATTATAATTTGAAAGTTTATAACGTCATGAATTAATTTTACCTAAGTTTTTTTCATTTACTGTACCAAGGATATATCAATCAACTTAATTAGGATTATTAAAATTGCTCAAAGTGCTACTCTTTTTTTAAGTTCTAAAATTTATTTTTAGTTTCTCTTCGTAATTGAAATTAAAAATTTAGTAGATTTGTTTTGCTCAAAATGAGAATTAGGGTTACGAACTTATAATCTAACAGGAGGGTTTGATTCAATGATATATAGCCAACTATTTGAAAATTACGTACAAATTAATTAATAAAAGATTCTTATTACTATTACCCTTCATAATTTCCTTCTTGTCATTAATTAAGAAGCACATGAATTATTGTGATTGTGTAGAAAGAAAGGGATACATTCATACAATTATTAATTTCATAAACTCCAAAAATCACATAAAATGTAGCCTTTCACTATCAAATACTCTAAATCCTATAAATCGGTGATTGACATCTTACCTTTATTTTATTTTCATAGAATCATAATTATTTTAATTGGAAGACAGTTGTTTGAAAATTTTAATTCTTATTTTACAATATATGTATATATTAGGTATTCGATATGTAATTATTAATCTCATAATTTCACATTTTGTTGTAAGGAAAATGATAATTTTAACTAATCATTCTATAAATTAATTAGCTAAACACCATTAATGATGAACATTGCAGCCACCTCCACTCGTGCAATGTAGATCAATATTTATAATATAATAAGTATATATATAAATATTAACTTATTACTTTTTTTTTTTTTTTTCCTTAGAGATCTGTTATCCGAAGCTACTATATGAGGTTTCGACTAATTCAAATTCGAGTCAGATGGGACTATAAAAATGATAAAACTCTCTTTCAAGTATTTTAAAGCAGCTGCATATCCAAAACTCAAACTCGAAATTTTTAATTAAGTTAAAATAATCTCTCACCAATAAATCTATTCCCTCTTGAATTATTATCTTATTACTCTTTGAATCAAGCATATCATGATAAATATATAAAATTATGAGTGACCATCCACTTAACCCTAACAAATACAACAATATCTAGCTTTAAATAGACATTGCATTTGAAGGGTAAATTATATATATATATATATATAAGAGTTCATTATTTTCACTACATTTATATAAAATGATTAAAGTTTAAAGTTTTTTTTTTTTTTTTAGTGAAAACTTATTGAATGTAAATATTGTTATAGATAATTATTATATGTGGATATTACTTAAACATCCTTGAGTATATATTTTAGAGAGATTATAGTACAGGGTTATTTCAGTAATATTGTATACACTAAACCCTAGCTATTCCTCTATATAAGGGAAGCTAGAGT